>SOMO01000032.1:75693-93657 GCA_028128575.1 Paedocypris carbunculus | reverse complement strand
TCAGTCTTCTGCAGCAGGACGCAAGAGGAATTTTTAGCGCCTAGTCATTTACTGTACCTTTGGGGACAAATTGATTTCCTATGAAACCAATGTTAGCTTTTTGAGCTTCTTATCGCTCTGGCAGGTGTATGGATGTGTTGTTCGGGGATGGGTTTTAGAATTGAGTTGTGCGGCCGGGCTCTTATCTCCGGGTTTCTGGGAGTGTGTGCCAGAAGGTTGAGCTTTCACTGGCTGTATGTTAAATGCTGATCATAAATACTCAAGGGAAATTTAGTTTCTTTCACATTATTCGAAATGTTGCCTGACGTGACGAAATTTATATAGCTGACATTTCAGTGTTTTCAGTGTTGGACAGCATTTTTGTCTTTTAAAGTAATGTTTTATATGAAACATTTTTGTTGGTAAAGAAAAAAAAAGCGTTAAAAAATTGCTACGAAATCCTCTTGCGCCACCATTGCTGCTTGCTGCTGTATTTACCCTTTCTTTTAAAATACCTGATGTAAGTCATGCTCTGAAACGGCATTTCAGCGTTCATTGTGTGTGTGTGTGTGTGTGTGTGTGTGAGTGTTGACAAATGGTGGTAGACGGAGATGCCCAGTGAAAATCCTTGCACCCTGCCATTGCCGCTTGCAGCTATATTTATTTTGTTGTAAAATATGACAACAAGTCATGCACTAAACCTGCTCTTTGAATATTCTCTACTTTCTTCATGACTATTATATTGGGTTTTTGTGGGATTCACAGAAGGTCCTGGTCTCCGTGGGCCTCCAGGAGATGACCAGAATCTCATCTGCTCTGGGAAGTCTTTCACCACTGCTTCCTGTGCGCTGAATTGGACGTTGGCTGTATTGCACTGGTTTGTTTGTGAGCAGACGTGACCTCGCCACAGGCTGTCAGAGTGGAAGCCTGAGATGCCATGATACTGCGGCTCATTAGCTCGGAAGCGCCGGCGCTAGTCGGACTGTCACTCGTGGCTTGGACACCGGCTGAAGCTCACACACTTTTCTCTTCTCCTCTATCAGCTTCTGCTTATCGAGAGTCTGATGCAGATGACTTACTTTATCTTAATTATCTGCTTGGTCATACCAGGATTTGACTTGGTTAACTAAATCAATCAAAATTAATAGTAATAAGTGCTCGGCATAGTTCTGCATTTGTTTCTGGAGAGTTTGGCCTGATGTGTGAAGTTGTTGAAGATAAGACGAGACGCGTTAGCGACATTAGCATGCTGCCGACAGTCTCGCACATCTACAGTTCTCAGTTGCTATAGTCGTGTTGCTCTGGACTCTTTTAAAATTGATCAAATTGTAGCAGCAGCAGCGGCAGCACATGCCGTATAATCTGTTTTTATTTGCCGCTGGCTGATGTCTCTGTTTATCTGAAATTTGTCAAAAGCAGAATGTTTTTTATTGATTTTCTCGCGCCCGCATGGTCAGATCTTTTAAATCTCTTAAAGAAACGTCAGGACTGGGCTGATGATGCTGGATGTTAATCTATATTTTGGTGTGAACATAACTGTTTTTTTATTACTGATACAGGTCTTTGTAATCTTAGTCTATTATATTTGTCGTTTTTTAATTTATTGATCATGTATCTATTTGATACATTTGTAGCATTTGGCGTGAAGCATCTGCCTCATTGTGATGCAAATGCACGTGCAATATTGCCGTGTTTCGCGCCGTCGCTCGTGTGTTCCTGTTTGTTTTCGCTCGTCGTGTTGATCATGTTATTTTTCTTCTGCTGTTGGACTCCGGGGACTTGCACGGCGAGCAATTAGAAGAGAAAGACAATCAACAGACGCGGAGAAATGCTCCTCGGAAAGGGAAGAGAGCGCATCCTTCTACCACATGTTAAGCTTTAGTAAAGTAGCCTTGTGTGAAGCGGAGGATTCCGGCGTGCTCGTTTTAGCGTGTTATCCTCAGCTAACATTCCGTCTAATCCGCTGAGGAAATGTCAGGCATGTTTTGCTGTAGTCATCTCCAAAATTGTCAGGTCTCTCCAAAAGTGATGGCTTCCTCCGGAGTTGTCTACAGGACAGAGAAGGTGAAAGTGTAGAATGGCTTGTTGTAACGGGAGATACTCACCGCTGACGCATCGCTAATGATTGCTGCCGAGCCGTGTGCCTTCTCCGTCATTTGTATTTGAGCCGCGCATCACAGAATGATAAAACACCGTCCGGGACGACTGGTAGAAGGTCCGCGAGTATTGATCGCTCTCTTGCTTTTGCAGGCCTGGAGTTAGATTTGCGCAATGTCATACAAAGCCATGGCGATGAAGTAGTTGATGGCGTTGGGGCTCTCATTCATAAAGCAGGGAGCGCTTTTTAGATTTTATTTGGCACGTCATTTACAAATGCCGACGGCGAGATTACAAACATAAATCTGTTTAGTGTGAGAGTGAGCTGGAGAAGAAGCCATGCTAGAGCGCCACTGCTTTCAACACGCTTTTTTAATCTTTCTCAACCAATGCTGGTTTGATTTCTGCCTGTCTTGAATTTTGTTTGAAGTATTTTGTCACGGCTGAATCCAGTTGAAAGCAGTTGTCTGGTGTCTTGTTTCTGTGTAGCTTGTGCGTTGTAATATACACATCTACAGTGTAGGCAGCGCAGTGGTATTGCTGATAGAGCTGAGTGAGAGTGTGAATGTGAATGTGTGTGTCCTGCTCTGTGATTGGTCCACCACCAATCCACCCTACGGGTTCCGCCTTCAGACGTGAGATGGGGCCAGCTCCCCATGACCCAGAAGGGACCAAAGGCTGTTCATAAAAAGGTGTACATAAATACTGCTCCAAAGTTATTCTCTAAAGAAAGTCTCCATAGTAACCCTTAGAAATGCAGAAAGCTGCTTTTTTCCATCGTAAGTAAAAAAAAAAAAAAAAAAATGAGCCTCAATAATTACCTCCTGATGTTTATACACTTTTTTTATTCTCTGAAAATAATTGATTCATTAATTCATTTGGCAGAAGCTTTTATTCGAAGCGGGTGATTGATAATAGTCACTTAATTAGAAACCCAATGAGCATTTTATTTTCAAATGGAGGGAAATTACTACCACTCGTTTTAATACGTATTTATTTCAACCGTAAATTGTTGTTGCAATGTGTAACTGTCAAGAATTTCTCACGTTTTGGTTTGCTGGTAAATCATACATCTGCCCGTAGGATGCACGAGTGGAGAGTTGGTGTGAGTTTGGTTAATGAGCAGAAGCGAGTGTGATGTCATCCACTGGAATGAATTGTCTAGACTTTCAAACTGTTTCCCCGTGTGAAAGGATCTGGACTGATAGACACGAGTACAGAAGAGCTTCTCGTGTAAAAGCGAGCTAATCCAGCCAGCAGAGATGACGGCCTCCAGCCTCCGCGTCTCTAAACCCACACCCTCGTAGAAGGCAGATTTTCCAACAGCAGCTTCATTGATTTTGCCCTGGAGCTCGGCAGAAGGAGAAGGAATCATTGCGAACAGAAAAGCTTTGGGTTTAGATTATGTTTGGCCATGTCTTGAATAATCCTAAAAACTCTGTCCTCTGTCTCCATTGTCTTTGTTATTCAAAGCATTTTGACAATACAATTGCAAATACTGAGCGCTGTCTAAGGCCAATATGTTTTGCATTATTGTGTGCATCATTTGCTTTTGTGTCTGATGCTTTCTACACATGGCTAGTCAAAATGTACCACAAAGATTTCACTAATTTGTAAGCTTTTTGGTTTGATTTATAAGATTTGTAAGATTGTAAGAGTTACAGCTGCTTTATGAAAAGCCAGCAAAACATTTTACGGCATAACGTTTTATTATGTGTGCAGGTTGTTGTGCACAATGAAATTCTTACTATGGCAGTGCTAAGAAGGAGAAATAAAAACAAAAGTATATACATGCGATAAATAAATACAATTTTTGATAATACCGTAATAAATAAATCAAAGCAAAAAAAACAGAATATGTAGTTAATGTACATTTGTGCAAAAGGTGCAACCAAAAAGGTCAGATAAAGTGGCATGTGTTCCTTAAAGTGATGTTGTGATTTGACCTCAGTGATCACAAAAGGAGCAATCTCAGTAAAAACGCTTGTTTTTAAAAATGATTTGTAAGAAACTGGAGGAAGAGTGTTCCGTCGGTCCAGCAGTCATTCTCTTCGCTTTCTAATAAATCTTTGTTCTCTATTCCAGACATTGATGACTGTCAGTCAAATCCCTGTCGGAACGGCGGCACCTGCATCGATGAGATCAGCTCTTTTGTGTGTCTGTGTCTGCCCAGCTATGATGGAGTCACCTGTGAGAAAGGTAGGAAGGCCTCTCCGACATTTTCAGAACAACAAATCTGGAAGGTAATCAAGACCTGCTCAGTTTTTCTTTTGTAATTTTGGCCTGTGCAGTATTTCATTTTAATTTCATAGAATGTGTGATGAATTTGTGACAGAAACAGTTTATGTTATGTTTCATGATTAAAATGCCTTAATAAAAATTAAAGGCATTTCCTTTAATTTTCCTTAAAGAAAGGCAGAGTTTCCTCTTTATTTAGTTTTTTCATCAAATAATTTTCACAACCATAGAGCCTGAAAGCAGAACACCAGTAGAATTAACTCCATCACAATACTTTTATTGATTGTGAGTATGCAACTATGAAAAAACGACAGAAAATGACATGACTGAGAAGAGTGAGCAAGACGTTAGATGGCGATGGCTAGGAAAAAATCTCACAAGGAGAGAAACCTAGTGAAAGCGGCTCATTCTTACTGTAACAAAGCCTTTCTCTCAGTGCTTTGTGTTCTGCTGATGCCAATAAACTAGACCACTTGGTCTCTCGCTCTTCACTGAACCAGAAGTGACGCTGTCAGTCTCCTCAGTCTCCAGAACTGTAGTTCACTCAGATCTGAAGCGGAGGGTGAAAAAGAAATGAGTCTATTAGCGTAGTTGAAGATCAAGAGGGGAAGAATTCATTGTACGGACCAAACGTAGCGCAGTCATACGGAATCCACAGTCCCCGCCGTCTCTGGAGCTTTCTAGCAAACGTTCAGCTGGAGGTCCGTGAAACGCGAGCCATCAGTTCAGTCTCTGCGACCTGTCCTCTTCACCTGACGTTCTGCCCCCTAGTGTTGCCGAGCGCCACCCTTTTTGTCGTTTAGTAAAGTTCGGCGGTGAAGTGAGAAGGGCGGAGGAGCAAACCTACGCTGGCATGAAATGGAATTAGTTGACTTCCTTCCAGGATCAGCTCCAGCTTTTGTGATTATCAGCAGGACTTGGAATGGATGGCTGTGTGTTTGCTGCCAGTAGTACGGCAGCTTTTTTACATATCTTTTTACATACTTTTTTAGACTCACTTTGTTAAATGCAGGAATTCTGTGGTTTTGTCTCTGTCAACCTTGTGATTGCAAGCCCAACTCTCTAACCACTCAACTCTTCTTAAACAACCGCCGCCGCTGCTCTAACTGGTTCCTTTTTGTTACAGGAATGTGAATTTAATAAATGATAATACAGCTTTTCCGAGCAGTCACAGCATTTCATGTGTGCTCTTTTCTGAATAAAAAAGCTATCCTTTATTCTGAATAAATGAAGCCTTAAACGTCAAGTCTGAAGTATAGAATGTTTCAGTAGTGTGTTTGTAATGTTGTAAATGGTATTCAACAATTGCACACACTTCTCAGAATAATAAATAGCGATTATTAAGAACAAAAACTGAATATCACAATGAAGTTTTGACATTTGTACTCTTTGCAGTTATTAAAAAAGAATTGCAATTTTTGAAATTTGTAAAACAATATTTGAAAAGATTATCAGCAATACGTTTTACAAATTAATTACACACACATAACGCTTACACATTAATGTTTTTTTTTTTATTATTTCAAACAATAAACATTTGGCTTTATAGATTATTCCGATGTGTACATGTTTTGATGAAATTCACTTTAGTGTTTTATTCTGGCTTGATTATGGGCATGTAATGCTGACATATAAGTATATTTATCCTTGTCTTTTAATGTTTTTGTTATATATATATATTAACATGTGTCCCACTCAAACATATCTTAAATCCCATCAGCGCTGTGTACAGCTTCATTATAAGTGTGAGGTTTTTTTCCTTCAATGAAATGACATCGCAAATTAGCTTTGGGTGAAAAGAGTGTTTAATGTACACGCGCGCACACACACACACACACACACACACACACACACACACACACACCCCTTCAATAAGATGATCAAGGAGCCGCCGAAGCCCCTGTCAGGTTAATTTGTTTGCTCGCCCAGTCTCCAGTGTAATGTAATTCAAACACTGTCTGTTCTCATCACAACCACATCAGTTCTCCGAAGCTCACCTGCTTTAACCACAGCCTCCAGTTTCCATGACGACCACCGGCAATGTCAGGAAACCCACCACACCAGCGAACGCACAGAATGGATGGAGTTCAGAGGCCGGCTGTTCAATACACGATTTAATGTGTGTATCAACGCACAATTGATATGTTAATTGTAACTCTTCAGGAACCTTGCATTGAAGTAAATGCTTTTTCTGAACGCGTGAAGGGCTTCATTAAAACATTAATGGCACTTTGTGCAGATCCTTAATGAATCCTGGTGGGAAAAAAAAAAGTCGTGGCAGAGCTCCATCCATGCTCCATTTGCTGCCATTTATATTTTAAAATGTGCGGCTTTTAAAACTACGTATGAAGTATATCAAACGTTGGTTATTCTAGAAAGTTTTTAAAGATGTCTTGAAGTTGGACAGTTTCTGAACAACTGGCAAGAACAATTGGCTTCAAACCGAAATGGTTCATAAACATGCACGGCATGTTCCAGTGTTCTCCCATCCTTGTGCGAAGCAAATCTTTTACAAATTGAATAAAAGGCTGATTAGTGTGTGACGTGTAATTAATCCCAGAGCTGCAGAATACACTCATTCTTCTTACGCCTGTGTAAACACTCCAGATCCTATTCTGTGCCATTTGAAAATCCTGATCCTCCAAATAAATATTTGTACAATTCAGACGTTGCATGAAGAAGAAAGTCTTGAGTTCCGGGTGTTGAAGGGGTCGAGGACATTGATCATAAACACACACATGCACGCACACAATTCTCATCTCATTGTTTATATTTTAAAAGGGCAATTGATTTCCAGCATACAGTATATCCTTGACGAAAGGAAAATGTATAAGCTGCAGTTGTTCCCGCTGTTCATTAACCGAGGTGTCACTTACCTGATCGCTTACATGCTAAATAAATCTTAAATTCTAATGTCATGAATATGGTTTCATATACTGTATAATTTTCCTAATACTATAACTTTAAAATCTCATATTTTCATTTTTGTACACACAACAACCAACAATTTTTGACATGTCTTATTTAAGCATTCTCTAAACTACTTTTCTATTTCTGGGTGACAGGGAGCTGGAGCCAATCACAGCAGCTCTAGGCCTGAGTTGGGATACTCTCTTGATTGGTGGCCGACCAATCACAGAGCAGGGCACACATTCACACTCTCACCTACATCTTTGGACAGTTTTCAAAACTGAATGTTTGTTGGAATTGTTGGAATACATTATTCATTGTTCGGCCTTTGAGGTTTGTGTGCTTGGTTAAGCTCAATCCCATCTGACATTCTTTTCTTTTATCTGAAAGGCGTTTTCAGGCGGACAAACTGATTGACGGCTGAAGTGAGTGGAGGGGATGTCATTATTCATCCAGCCGAAGAGAAAGGGGGGCTGACCTTAAAATAATCAAGACCCACTTTTAAACCACAGAGGCTCTGTATTAACTATTATTGAGCACGGCCAAATGAATCACCGTCTTCTGGGTTTTTCGATAGTGTCTGCACTAATGAAGATTTCTTAATTACAACATCACATCAACAGCGGCGTGTGCTGAAGATTACCAATGAGCTGCTCCAGCTCCTTTTACTGCAAACTCTTGGACTTTTTGTATTCACCGTCAAGCAGCAAGCAAAGCATTTGGTATTTGGTGGAAGAGTATTTACTCGGATTTTGTTAAGAAATCATTAAGATGTGTTAAGTGTCTGTTGTTTTGCAGTTTTTAATAATCCAAACCGAACCGAGTTGGGGATGCTTCTTAGGAGGCATGTGCTTAAGATTGACCACGCCCACACATCAGACAAACCAATCTCCAGCCTCTCAACCTGAATTTTAGAGACAAGCTTGCGTACTCAACCCTGCGTGTACTCAAGCGGAACACTACTCTACATGTTCTCAATGGTTAATGTCGCTAACTGCATCTGCAGGAGGCTTTTCACCAGCATCACTTATTGAAGAGTTGTCTAGTGCTCACTAAGCGAGTCTTTCTGTTTTTTTCCCCCACTTAACCAATCAAAGCTCTGTGCCAGTGAAGATCGCCCCCTGATGCTGGGGGAATATGAGTGAAAGATGGACTGTTTTTCAGAGTGTTTAGAATTTCCATTTAACCCCATTTTCCCTCTCCCAGCCCGTTTCTGCAGAGGACCGAGGTATCGCTTAGCCTCATTCAGGCTTGTTAGTAGTATTGTTTTTGACAGATACTAGTGAAACCAACTTCCGCACTACGCATGGGTTCTCAAACCAGAATGTATATCAAAGGCTTCTTACAGCTAATGCTTTGTAATTCGCTTTCAAACACGAGCGCTTTTTGCTGTTCTGTGTGTGAGTGCGCTAAAGCTGTCTTTTAGCTGAGCCACCAGCAGATTTCTTAAATCATATGCTCCAGCAGGCCGTGCCGGAGAGAGCGCGGACACGCATCTCCTTGGCAGTTTCTCTCACTTTGCTCTCTGCAGAATTGAAAACAAGTTGGTGGGTCCTTGTTTTAGCCTCTTTTGAATCTGTTCTCCCTCCATCTTCAAAGCTCTGCCGTTTGCCCGGATTCTGCTCATAACTTTCTTTAACGCCGGCCAAGTGAGGCGGGGGATTTAGCTTGAGGTTTTCACTAAATCTTGCGGCAACAAATGGCCAAGCATCATGTTCAGGAACGGTCTTAACCTGAAAGTGTAGCTTCACTAATCCTCTCGTGCTTCCACCCGCGCTGGATGTGTTTGTCCCAGCAGCCTCCATCTCAGACAGATTACCAAACACACAGGAAGTGAAATGTCACTTGGCTACGGAAACAAGTGGCATAGTTTGTATTTTGCTCATTTTATTACAAAGTTTCTGTGTTCATCAGTGCATTGTGAGTCTTCAAATACACTACAACCTCAGTAACGACAGCAAACGCCGGCCAGCTCAACCATCGCTCCCTGTCTGGGTTTCTTAATCTTGCAGAAGGATCAGTGTAATGAGCTGGAGATATAAAAAAAAAGCTGGCGGGGGGAAAATCCGTAACATGATGTTTAAATTCCTTTAAAATCCCAACAATCTTTGGGGCAGTTGAGACGTGGAAGTGAAGGAGCAGTGTGTCAGGTTTGCCCTTGGAGACGTGGCATTACACCTGCAGCTGTCATACGTTTTTTTGGCAAAACATGTTTGTTTGATACGTGAGATGGTGCACATTGAAAATGTATTTGTGTGGTTTGGTTATTTTGTGCTTCTCTGTCTCTGGTTTGTGCAGACACGGAGGGCTGCGAGCACAGCTGGAGGAAGTTCCACGGTCACTGCTACAAGTACTTCACCCGAAGACACACTTGGGAAGATGCAGAGAAGGACTGCAGGGAGCACAGTGGTCACCTGGCCAGCATCCACTCCAAGCAAGAGCAGGACTTTATCAATGGTCAGTGTCCAGGCTCGCTTGCACAACATGTGTAATCTGGCAAGAACCTGCCGGTTTAAATCTTGTCGTTCTTGAGATTGAATTGCTCAACTGTGTGTCCGGCTCTGTGATTAGTTGTCCACCAGAGAATTAGAAAAGCGGTTCAGAGAATGGATTGATTGATTTATAAAAAAAAAAACTATATAGCATAAAAGCCGCTTTTTAATAAGTTAACATCATCACAACAGGGCAACTGACATATTGTCTACAGCTTTCAATTCATTGTGACTTTTATGACATGCCATTGCAAACTGGGAGATTGGCACGCTGGCACTGTCACAAGACTTTTAGTTTGGCACCTTACTAAAGTAAATGACAGGATGGCTGACCTCCCCGTGGTCCTGTCGGCTGTATGTCCACCCCTCCGAGTCCAGTCTAAATCCAGCTCTGTGATATGACAGTGTGGTGACGGTGGCCATCAGAGCATCGGCTCCCAGCAAACAGTGTGTTTAATCGCCTTGAAAATGGACATCTCCACCCCTGCAATAAAGGGCCACAGCCATTAGGAAGATTAATGGGCCCTGTAATGATGTTAATCAGTAACACCATGATTGAAATTCCATTACACCCAGACCAAAAGGAAAAGTCTCCACCGTTGCAGCGTGGGGACGTTCTGATGGCTTTTGGCTTGAACTTGGGATTGAATTGTGATTGTGATAACATCGTCCTCTCTCTTGAGTGATGGATTGGAAATTTGCTGTGGAAGTTTTATCACCTAGTGACCATTTTTCCGACTAGTGAACCATTAAAACGTAACGAGTTATTGTTTTTATCTTTATTGATGTAATTAGTTCTAAATAGATTTGTTTTGGATCAGGAATGAGTCATGAAAACACATGGATTGGGATGAACGACCGGATGGTGGAGGATGATTTCCAGTGGACTGATAACATGGATCTGGTAAGTCTTCCTAATGTTAAAGCAAAGCAAAAATGATAAAAGGACATGGATAGCTCCATCCGTTTTCAGCTGAAGAAAAGTGAATTCTAATCTCAACTATATGCAAATTGAGCCGAAATATTGTGTGAAAGCTGGCAAGTTTAGGGTACCCACTGCTCCGGGTTTGTTGTGTGTTCACTTCACTTGGATGCGTTAAATGGAAAGCACACATTTCGGTATGGTCCCTAGTGGCCATATTGACAATCTCACTCACTTTAAAAACTTTTAAGTTATGGAAGTTGAACTGCGATTCTAAAACAAAACGTTAATAATAATAAAAAATATAAATAAAAATATAAAATAAAGATAATCGTTATATATAATAAAAAAGAAAGGCACAATATTAATAATATTAATAATAATAACCAACAGGAACTCAATAGAGTGATGCCGTTCCCCAGTTCTCCCACAACTTGCTTGTTTTTTATTTGCTTTGCATTTAATGCTGATTGACTTTCTACTGTTACGTTCAAGTTGAACACTTAAAGTTGATTCAATTAATACTCAGCCAGTACGTTATAGATTAGCATTACTCTCACACATTGCTAATCTAAGCCTCACAATAGTACAAGACAATGATAGATGAATAAACTTGGCTCTTTTATTTAATTTATAGCACACAATCACTACATCTTTAAAGCTATTATGTTTATCCGAAAACCAGTCTGTAAGGCTGCAGAAAGGTTTGACAGCGCCGCAAACACTGGTAAAGCCTAAAATATCCCCGTTCCTCCGGCAGCAATACGAGAACTGGAGGGAGAACCAGCCGGATAATTTCTTTGCGGGCGGAGAGGACTGCGTGGTGATGATCGCCCATGAGAACGGCAAATGGAACGATGTGCCCTGCAACTACAACCTGCCCTACATCTGCAAGAAAGGCACAGGTGAGAGAGACTCGCGGAGGTGGGAAAGGAGGGCAAATACAGCTCTTTACATCACGGCTATACGACAAACAGCAATGTTTCCTCTTCTTCCCTGCTCACTCGCGTTCCTGTGATCTTTGAGAGTTTGTTCTCACGTCTCGTTTGTTCCCAGAAAGACTCGTCCCTGATTTTCTTTGATACTTCATCTGGTGGTTTGTCAGTGAGAGCGGGTTGTGTGTTTCGAGAATCCTGGCTTTGCTGGGTGAGATTGTTCGCTATCGTAAACTCGTTCCATCAGCCTGTCGTGTTTTTGTGTCATTTTTTGCATTTTGTCCCGCTCCTTTCTTCATCAGAAGCTATCTTCCACCGTAACTGTCAGTCATTGGGTGGAGTGGATTAGCCAATCAGAATGCAGCCCTGGGTTCTTGGGAAGGCTAGTTGTTTACTAGCCGTTATCTTGCCGTCTGGTCCGCCCACTCCTCTAAGGGCTCATTAGTCTCTTTTTGTCTCCTGATTTGCATATGAAGCAGACGGAGACTGTGATTTGTTCATCCTGGCTAGACTTACTGACATGATTGGTTCACGAGGACTAAAGCGGCAGGTCCTTCACGGGAGCCATTTCACAAACCCACACTGTGACAAATCTAGTGCCAGTATTTGTGGCACACACAAACGCGCGCTCATATTTATATATTTATTATAACACATTTATTTTGTGTATAGTTATAATTGGAAATGAACAGTATAATTGCGTCTTACTCCCAGTCCTCCACAAACTTGATGATAGTGATGTACGCTCATAGCCTGTGTCTTTACTCTGCTTCTCTGTCTCCTATCTTTGTTACTACTTAAATACATATTTTATTTTCGTATCCAAACTTCTGTCAATCACACGAGGTGTTCGAGCAAGATGGAGCGCTTGTCTTCAGCAGATGAAGCAGCATCTTCTCCAGCATAATTACCCGTACATGCGCAATATTCCCGCTGTAATGACGGGAGCAGGGCTTAATGGACAATAGCTGCAGATTTTAATGGATGGTGTGCCTGTTCTCCTCCGAGCAGGCGGCCGTATGGTTGGCGCACATACGCGGCTCCGCCAGCTGCTGTTTGCGAGACCACCTGGGAAACATTTTCACACCTCCCCCCTCCAGCTGCCCCGCCCCTTTCCGTCCATCAGCCCCTTCTTCGGTTATTTGATCATCCCGACTGTCACCACTATTGATCATTAGATGCCTTCAGTGGAGCACAGAGGAGATAAATCAATCCCTGATGCCCACAGTAGATCTAGTGGAGTAACACCAACACTAAACATGTTTGACTAACCATCTGTAGCCGCACTTGGTCAAGTGTTTGCCAGCAGTGTCGATGAGCACCACTGTACCTGAGCTATTAAGCCGTCCTGTGCTCGTGAGGATGGTGCAATCATACGCGCCACACCCCGAGGGGTTTCGCAGTGTCTGGTTCTTACTGATTACACTACACCGCAAATGCCACATCTATCTGCTTTCTTAATCTATCAATCTATCTATACGTTTTCTATTTTAAAAATGTACTATGTATACTAAAAACTAAAACCTCCCGAGGTCATGCGATGCATTCAAGCTATATTTCTTCCGATTAACATTGTCTTCAACATAATTACCTGTACCTACACATGCTATATTAAAAACCTGTGTCCCACTTTGTGATTGGTTGGCTCCGAATGCAGTGTAGTGCCTTAAAAGTCTCAGACAGTTGCTAGGACTGGCTCCAGCTCCCCGTGACCCAGAAATGGAAAACTGGTTGACACGGATGTACTTTATCGACTCGTTGTGATTTCAGTGAATTCAACTCATGGAGTCTCCTTTGAGCAACTCGGCTGATGTCCTCAGCACAGAAGCATGGGCTCATTCTCCATCCAGACTTTTTCCTGTGACCCACATCCGGACAGTATGAGTGGAAGGTGCATCATCAGACATGCAGCTGATGTCCGAGATCAATCCCTGCTCAAACCGTCACTGATTGAATGCCATTTCTTCACCGTGCTGAATGACAGATAACCCGTCGTTCCTCCCCAGAATTGATTTGCTTCTCAAAATAGAGTGAAATCCTGCATGCGGGTAATTGCACAGCTTTTTCTGGAATGTTTGATAAAGAACATCTTACTTGAAAAGGAAAGGAGGAAAAGTCAATGCATCAAGGCCATGAAGGGAAGCTTTCAAGAACAGGTCAGCTAGATTAAAAAAAACAGCTTCTTTCACTTCTTCTTATGCTGTTTAAAGCGGTTGACTGGGCAGCGAGCCGAAAGCCCCGGGATCTAATGATTCTGATTGGAGCCTGCGGTGTTACCCGCTGCAGCACACCACGACTGCTCCCGTGTCAAGTCAGAGACGCAGTTCCAAGGGCGCCACCTACAGAGAGTAGAAGGAAAGCGCATTACAGTACAGCTGCTTTTTACACACTTAGATCAATCTAGCGCAGGGGTGGGCAAACTTCTTGATTCACGGGCCACAATGGGCTCTAAAATTTTACAAAGGGGCGGGACCGGGAGCAGATTGGTTGCTTTGGCAACCTCACCTTACTGGAGAAAAAATACTCTTCTTGGGATATGGAGGAAATATATGCTAATTCCAAATGAAAATGAAGAAAATGTACAAAAAAATATCTGACTTTAGAAAAAAGATTATCTGACTTTGATTAAATTTTTTCAAGTTCGGCAGGCCGGATTAAAACGTTTAACACCACTCAGTATTTGATGAATATATCAAAACATTGTATTTCTAATTTTGGACATTCAAGTGATTTGACATTCTATTTATATAAAAGCATATATAAGGGTTTTTATTTTGTTCAGGTGATTAAAACTCCATAGGTCACCCACTGGGAAAAAAATAATTCCAAATTCTCCACAAATACTTACAATTAAAAAGGGTATGTGCAAATTGTCACATTTTCGATTCCCGTAGAAAATGAGACACAACCACGATAATTGAAAAATCACAATAATTGTGGCTGTTTGATTGTCTGATATTGTATTTTATTGTAAGTCGTTTCACATAAAACAGTCAGATCAAGTATGAATCACTTTACGTTGACAATCCCCTGTACGTCCTGGTGTTTTCACAGTACTTTGTGGACCTCCACCCACCGTAGATGACGCCTTCCTGATTGGTCGGAAGCGGTCGCACTACGACATCCATTCTGTAGTGCGATACCAGTGCGGTGATGGTTTTCTCCAGCGCCACATCCCCACCACCAAGTGTCGTGCCAATGGCAAATGGGACCGGCCAAAGATCGTCTGCTCAAAGTGTAAGTGTCCGAAACGACCAGCTCAGAATGAAAGAATATTCTTTTTGTTGTTTAATATTTGATTTTGGATTCCTAGCAAGGAGATCTCACAGATTCCGCCGCCATCATCACAAGTCTCACCACGAGCGCAGAAAGCACAAGAGGCATGGTTCAGGAGGTCATCGAGGTCAACAAGAAGGTCATGTTCATTTCTAACCAAATAATCCTCTGTCCTGCACCTCAAAATCATCCTCTCTGACTGCCTTTCACTCTCTGATCCTTCTCCCTCCTTTCCGCTTCGGTCCAATTCTCTCTGTGGGACTTCAGTACTGGATCAAACAAGGACTATAAGAGTTTGGCTTTTCTTCTCATATGGTTTCCGTCTGAGATGTGCTGAGGTTTCATCTCCTTCTGATGGATCCCTTAAGAGTCCACAGAAGAACGTCGTTCGTACACTCAATGTAGAAACTCTTCGGAAGTGTTTATGTATTTTTACATGAACATAAACTGAATGTAAATATTGTCATCGTTTTGCAGTGCGATCCAAATCTAAACGGTCGAGAAACAGCTTCCGAGAGGATTTCTTGGCTGTTTTGTTGGTTTGCACTTGATACGACGTGAGTTCTCCGGGTCTGAGCAGTGTCACGTGTGTTGGGTCTGGTGCTCATCTGGAATTATTCTTAAAATTGGCATTGTTCTTAAAACAAAATTGCTGTTCATTACAAATCTATTTGTTAATGAGAAGTGAGATTTCAAAAAAACAGTTGGGATGAAAAGGGACCTATTTCGACAGACTATAATTACGCAGTGTTTTTATAATTTATTTGATGGGTGTTTTTTGTACAAACACTGAAANGACAGAAAGACAAAGAGCTTCTCGCAGGAGCCAGCGGCTGTAAAGTTCCAGCGCCTGTTTCCGCCGTGTAATGTTGACCAATTGTGACCCCTATATGTCTGCATATGTTTGTCTGAAATGCTCTGCAAATGCTTACGTTTTCTTACAGACTACGTTGCCTCGGTGGTCATCACCAAGACAAATTCCCTGCTCTAAAACCTAGAGAACCTGATTCTGAATCTAAAATCTGATTCTGATATTCAGTTAACTTTTCAAACAATCTATGATGATGAATAGACACAGCAGATGTGCAAATAAGCTTGTGGTTATAGCCATTATCTGAGCTATAATTCCACAGTGCAGATCGTCCTCACTAAATCATCAAACTAAAGCAGCTACTCAGCAAAGCCTTTCTCTTTTTTCCTCCAGTGACATGACGAGAATTAGTCTGAATAATTGTGTGAAGATGATACCACCCTTGCCCTGCGAGGGTCCGTGTCTTGACCACACACTTCTTCTTGAGAAAATGTCCTGTGAAACCATTTGACGAGGGAAATAGAAGGAATGCCGGAATTCTTGGAATAGAAGGAATTCTTCCTGCTATCCGACCAAGGCTTTGCGGATAAAGTTGTGCACCACTACTGCACTGTCTTTCCAGTTTTTCAGCTGAAGGCGTCAAAGATTCCAGGAACTAGCGGAGTGACGCCTCTTCTTAAAATGGAACCCATATGTGGAAATGACCGCCACCGAATCTGTCACAGAAGAAAAGGTTCTGACGACGAGGAGCTGGAGAAGTCTACAGGGGGCTTCTCACGCTAATTGCCATTCCAGTTTTTGTACTTCATGCCTGGTGACCTTCACAGGACACGGTCCAATCATTGGTCCTTTCCTCATTATGTCAGACTTTAGTTTGATTGATTCCTGCAGCAGCATTATAACCACTGGTTCCTGTTCAAGCAACGTCCTGTCATTTGCTCTTTTGTGAGGTTTTCTGTGTTGGGTTTGCGCTGAACAGCACGGTGTGTAATGCTTAATCAGGACCGCAGGCCACATCCATCATCTTCTGGCTCGCTGTCAGTCTCCAGCTTGTGCGCCTGAAAGGGTTAATGCATTATTCTGGTCTCTGTTTGTCGACTGTTGAGAAGGAAATGCAGTTATGATGAATCGAATTAGAATAATCGCTGGACTTCAGTGGTAAAGCAAATCGTCTGTCCTTAGAATCTCTCATTTCTATCCGAGCCAGAGTTTATTTAGAAACCTAAGTGGCTCAGATGAAAGCTCGGAGAAGTTAGGAGAGGAAAATACAAGCCTTCGGAATTTTGCAGCTCACGTCCACAAATCCCTGTGACATGAAAAGATGCTTTTCAAGTAGGGGACAGTAAAAATAGAAGAGCATTAAAACCAGCCAATGAAGAGATGGATTTTTAAAATAGCAAACTTCGTTTACACCCTGGAAAGAGTTTTGACTGTAATCTTGAAAGAAATATTTTTATTTTCCCTGCTGCATTTTTATTTTAAATTGTTGATTTATTGAAATCAATATTTCCCTACATTGATTGTACACTGAAATAAACAAGCCATAAAATGTACCTAAAAATCTTTTTAAAGTACATTTTATTGCTATAATTCTAGTAAATTCGTGTTTTACTTCAAACCATGGCAGTAAATTAAACCTACAGTACTTTAAAAGGTGCACTTTGTTACAATTCTGTTTTCAATTAGTAAATAATGTAAATGAGCACTGCTTCCTGTTTATGTTGTTCTTTGTTTCCTTTATTCAAATTCAAAGATTTGATTGGCAAGTTTACCCAAGTTTTAATTGTAGTTTATCAAACCTTGTGCACCAGTTGAGCCCGTTCTCCTGCCCAGTGATGTGATACTGCTGAGACTCTGTTTTGCTGTTTTCCCACATTTTTATTCATTGTATTTATTTGTCATGTTTTTTAATGAAACCTAGACGTGTCTGTTGTTTAGAGTTGCTGGACTTCACTCACACACCGGCCGGGTCGGTTTGGTACCGACTGGAACATCTGGATCTTACACCAGGTTGAGTTCTCATCCAGATTCACGTTGGTTTACTGAAACTCTATTGATTTGTTCCACGACGTCCGGCTGTGTGAGGAAGCTCAATGTGTGTTAATATTTATTGATGTACCTATGAATTCCGGTTCTGTCTGTGTATCATCTTCTTTACCAAACAACAAGTGATTGATTAAAAACATTAAATGGCAACAACTGTAACATTTTTGATCTTTATAAATTGTTTCACATCAGCTTGTAGGCAAAACATTATTATTGACTTTTGTTATTAAAGGAATAATGAACCAGACAGTGTCATTT
>SOMO01000032.1:52479-73034 GCA_028128575.1 Paedocypris carbunculus | reverse complement strand
TAAAAAATTACTCCATTACAAGTAACAAGTCACCAATTTCAAAAACACTTGAGGCAAAGTATTCGGTTTTAGAATAACTTAATTTTGCTTGCACTGAATTTAGGCAAAAACTGGCAAGAAATGGTTAGGGTGGTTAAAAATTGTAGAAATGGTAAAAAAGGCAAACACCAAAAAATGTGTAAAAACAAACTATTCATGAGGTTTTGTTTTCTAATGCAGACCTCAATGTTTAAAAAATGTGATATAACAAAGTAGATAAAAAGAACAAAAAGTCTCAGTCAAACTGAAGTGTGCAAAGAAAAAAGTAGTAGAATAAAATCCTGATTATGAATTATATATGATATAATAAAATTAGTGATTAGTCACGCACAATCACAATGTACTATAAGTGTCCATTCAAATGTAGTGGAGTAAAGAGTACAGATACTCAATCACAAATGTAGTGGAGTTGAGAGTTTAAGTTTCTTGTATTTTTTATACTCAAGTACAAAGTAGAAAAAACATACATAAGCCAAATAACAAAGTCCATTTACTCAAGTACGTTACACCTCTGCCTTGGGTGTCCTGAAAGGTGCTGATAAATAAAATGTATTATTATTATTATTGTGCTTATTTGCAATTATTTTTGTGTTTTTTAATTGGTACGAGCAGACATGAATGTGTGTTCTCATCAGATGTCGGGCTGCGGAGGCTGGTTGGGCAGTTTTCCAGCTGAAGAAGCACAGCGCGGCTGATTTACTGGAGCTCTCCTCGCTGCTATTCTTGGGAGAGTCTGTGGTGAACGTGAAGAAGTGCATCGGCTCTCTGTCCTACAAACACTCAGCGTCTCCTCTGGAACTTTCTTGCCGAGTAGACGCTTTATCTAGAAGCGGGAGTATTGTCACTGGGTGTTTTAAAGAAATTCTAATTTTTACCATTTACCAAATGGCATTTGATGATTATGATGCAGTTGCCGTCTGTGGTGTGTTCTCTGCTTGTGTGTCTGTGTGGCACGACGAGGGTTTTCACCCAAGAAGGGTAAACTCAAGCCCAGTTCTTCTACCCTAAGTTAGTATTTCACATTAGTGTCGGTGTACGGTAAGTCTGTAGCCCCTTTCACACAGCAATGCAGGAAAAATACCAGAATGACTTTAACGGTAAAGACTGCTCAATCAAGCACTGTCATTCCCGCATTTTACCGAAAAAGAACTATTCACACAGCGTTTTCAAAATCCCGGTGTTTTCGGTGACAACATACTGGCGACACGCTTTAAACAGCTAAGCCTTTGTAAACATTACAGCGGTAATTGTTTCATATGTGATTGCGTCACTAACTGTTCCTTTGATGTCGAGACAAGCGCTTAGATTTCGCTGTCGTTCCAGTTGGGGGACATTTCCCACTGATTTCTGTAAACTGCGAAGAGTGAATATTCTGTGACATCATCAACCGGGATCACCTTTTGAATGGCTGTACCTGCATGAGCGTGTGAATGTTCTGATTGGCTCAGAGCAGTGGGTGACATCAGCGCGTTCGGAACTTCTGCTTGCTTATTCCCGGAATCTTCATTCCACTTTCACACAGGGCAGACTGCAACACAGAGGCAATATACCGGGAACGTTACAGGTACCCATGCCGGCATATTCTCGGAACAAATTTCCCAGCATTTGTCTGTTCACACATAAGTGCATGCCAGCAATATTCGGGTATTTTACCGGGAATGTCTGTATGTGTGAAGTGGGCTAATGTTAAATCACAGTCAGACCCAAAGTCCAGCCTGATCTAAAGTCCGTCACTTCAAGCATGCAGAGTTGCTAAGCCACTGGTCTTGTAATTTTCCCTGTCATATAAATGAGCTTGCACAGAATCGTTCATCAGTTTCATAAACGTGTCGTGGCTTTGTTTGTCGGATGATTTAGCGTTATAGGCGCTAGCGGTGTTACTGCTCTTGATCAGAACCTGCAGCCACTCTCCACCAGAACAAACCAGCAGGATCCGGACGCAGCCTGGACCAGCGGCGGACGCTTGCTGTTCACGGCTGGAGGCTGATTCACACGCGGCGCTTCTGTTGCACAGACTCGTTACCTGATCAAATCAGCCAAGCAGCTTTCAGCGCCGTCCTGCCAATTACCGTCTTCCTGAAGTGTATTTACTGCCTTGTGCACAAATCTACGGCTCTTAATGTTATTGTTTACAGGAGGAGAATTGCTGGACATTAGTATGAAGAGACTAGTGAAGTGTAAAGAAAAGATTTGATCATTCTACTCTGGCCGCTGTGGCTCATAATCATGTCCCTCACGTTCTTCCTAGAGATTTTCTAGACTTGTTTGGAATGTATTGTTTTTGTACCTTAAATCTGAGGTTTTTAGATTGTTTGAACAATACAAAAACTGATTTGTTCAGATGTGAAAATTACTATACTTTACTGTCAGTTTACATGCACTTTTATCCAAAGCGACTTACATTTCATTACAATTTTTACAATTCAACAAATTTCTACTTTCCCTGAAAATCGAACCCATGATCTGGTGTTTGAAACACCAGCGCTCAACAGACTGACCTACTGGAGGTAAGCAGAGTTTAAACGTGAAACTAAGTTTAAAAAGTCAGCTTTATTTTTAAATTCAAAAGGCGCAATTAAAATAATTATTTCAGCCGTTCCATCTTGACAGTGGAACAAGTGTTTTCATGGAGTGTAGATCAAGTGTGGTGTTGCTAATAGCTTCGGCCCAAGAAAAACCAAAATAGAAATGCGCAGCTGGCCAGAGGCACGTTCAGTCATCGTCATGGTTACCTGCGGCATTGGGTTTTCCTGATGTCAGAGGTCGAGTATTGTGTTTACGAGCCCGTTTTGTTCTCCATCGACAGCCATTCAGACCACAGGGAGGCAAACGCAACCAAATGCCAAAGCGACTTTATTCCAAATGCGTCTTAATTTGACAAACTTGTGCAAACCATTTGCTGAATAGTGCAATGTAAAGCTTTGCATTAATTGTTAAAAGCATCATGCTTTGGTTTTTGCTTGCAGGGTCGCCACTTGCCTGACGCTTTGTAAAGATACTTGCTACTTGTTTAGCATGAGCTTGAGGTGTTTGCTCCAAGTGTAGGACATGTCTACGCTCAGGTTTGATCATGTCATGCTCAGCGTCAGGCCAGTCGTCTGGTTTCCATGGTAACGTTATTGCCGATTGAACTGATTCATCATTTTTTGCCATGTTGGAACTTGAGGCTAATATTAATTTTGTGCTTGTTTTTTCTTGCTAAGGGTGTGTTTTTCCTGCTTTTGTGTTAAAGTAATAAATAAAGCAGTGTTCGGTTGAACATAGCATTAGCGTAAGAAGAAACCAATGTTTTAATAATTAACTCCTGTAATTTGCTTGTCCCAAAAGATTTTTGGATGAGATTGAAACTCAAGCCTGATTGATGTCATGCCGCTGAGATTTTTTGGGTGCTATTGATGGACTTTAATGTTTCTGTAGATGCTGGAGTCGACTGATGGTCAGGTTGTGCGGTGTCCTTGCGGTAACAGTAGACTCCATAGACACCAAACTTCTTTTCAGGAAAGCCCAGGTGTCGGACCCCAGGCCCCGGCCCACCGCAGCGGGCTCGAGGATTTACAATGGGATAACGGATGCTGCCGTCTTCCAGCCATCCTGCTTCACATCGGTCCAAGAGCTGAATCTTCCAGGCCGCGTACAGTTGTCCGACCTTGGCTATGATGGCGTCGTCGTGCTGACAAGCCTTTGCGGCCTCTGCGTAGCTGACCTTCTTAAATCGTTTGAGGAAATAAACTCGTCCTGGTTCAAAAGGGTAAGACAACGAAAGCCATAATGCAAGTGAGTTTTCTCGAAAATTACAAAATTAAAACATTTATTTTTTTTATTAACCTTTCTGATTCAATTACGTTAATATTGTTTAACAACCCTATCTTGTGACTCGTATCATTTTGATATGGTTTTGCTTGAANAGCATTTTGATTGTGTTTGTTCCTTGGATATTTTTTTTTTTTACTCCTTGCCCGTGTTCTTCATTTTTGATTCTTTCTGCTTAGACACATTGGACTAGTTTGTAGCTGGTTGTGCCAAGCTAAACAGCTGTGGTTTGTAGTCTTTGTTTGTTATAATAGCAAATTTTGTACTGTGTTTGGTTTAATCTTTGACCTTTAGTTTAATCTTTGACCTAGTTTGATCTGACCAGTGTGCTGAATAGGAATCTGCTTCAAATGGTTCCAGTTAAAAAAAAAAACATCTCCGTAGATGAGTTCCTCAAAAAAGGTGAAAGCACTTACCATTAAGGTTTGAGGTGAAGCAAAACGCATCGTAGCGTTCATCTTCTTTGTGCCTGTAACCGTAGTTGCGGACCCCCGGAGGACTGTCTTTGCGGCCGCATTGGTCTCGAGGGTGTGAGATGGGATACTGGACCGATCCATCTTCTAACCAGCCAGCATTGCACCAGTCCAGGCCCTCGAGCCAAGCCTTGTGCAGCTGTGCGTGGGAAGCCAGAATGGCATCTTGCTGCTGGCACCGTTCCTTGGCCTGCTGGTAGTTTAGCTTGTATCGTCCAGACGGAGGGTAATATGGAAATACAACACCTTCGGGATATTAAAGAGTTGTTCAAAAATCACACTCCACTCAAATTTTCAGAAACAATTTTGCCGCTCCACTGACCTTCAAGGTCCAGGTTAACAAATCCAGTGTCATCTTCCATATCGTTGGTCACCTCGCATTCATAACGACCGTAGTCTTGCAAGGTGACGTTGTGAATGATGACCGAGGCGTCTCCATTCCCCACCTGCTCCAGAAAAGCTCGGCCACGGTACGAGCCCAAAGCCTTTTGTTGTCGGCCCAAAGCCACAAACACGTCTTCAAACTGAAAGGCGTCAGAAACCTTCGTCCACTTGATGCGAATGCGGAATGGGTCGATGTCTTCCGGTTCGTGGTGAAAGCGACAGGGAAGAGTGATGGTGCCACCTCGATGGGTCACCACCTTACCAGGGGCAGTCTGGACGATCACAGCCCCAGTATCGTCCTCTAGATGGGTGAGTGAGATGCTTTTATTCAAGTGTTGCGTTACTGTGTATTAATAGTTATTTCTAGGTTTTTAAAACAAAGCTGATAGAATCAGCAAAATTTAAATTTTTTTCACGTTTCTTGATTTGAACCTGGTCGCTTCAAAACTAATGTTGTGCAGGAGTTCTGGTATTGTACAATCATTGTAACACAAAGTCAATGGTGTATTTAAGTCGATTAAAGTGTGTTTGCATTAATAGTAGTAATTGTGATAACTTACCCATCACATGCACGATTCTCCGGTGGCCCTTCTTCACTTCAGCCGCGAGTCCAGCGGCCAGAGGAGACATGAGCAACAGCGAGAGCAGCCACACCAACACATACTGGTCAATACATATGATAGTCAGTGTGCTTTATACCCATAAGTAAGTACATTACACACGACTGGCCATAAAACATTTAAAATCATGTTTCCAAAAACTGGATTTTATAATCTGCACACAACACTAACATCAGCCTAAAGACTTTATGTACAATCCATTTAATCATTCATTGAAGCTCATCTTCGTCACCGCATCAGCATCATCACATGCAACGCACTGCGCATTGTCAAGGTTACTGTAGTAAAGCCACCGCGAACACCGCCAAACTCACCATCGCCGCAGCAAACTCGATTATTAATCACAAACTAGAAACTTCTTGGTGGCGACGGTGCAGCTGCACTGGGTCCTGTCCCGTCCCGTCTGTGACTGGCTTCCACTGCGGATGATGCTGATGCTGATGCTGCTGTCTGTCGCGATCAGCGCGCGCGCTTCCCGTGGTTCCTAACCGAGGCTCTTAAGACTTTTGGGTTTCCAGATTCCAGAAGTTGGCCATATAAAGTCCCGTTTTTTAACTGCGCGATCTGTGCTTTTACAAAACATATTTGGTTTACTGTAATCTAAATCTATTTCAAAGCAATCGACTTTTTACACACTTTTAAACATTAATCGTCAATATATATGAGCTCAGCTCTTATATATATATATCAACTCTTATTTATGTAAACATATATAGAGAAATAAGAAAACATGTGGCGGCGTTTGTACGTATGGTGGGGAATTAGCTCAAATGGTAGAGCGCTCGCTTAGCATGCGAGAGGTAGCGGGATCGATGCCCGCATTCTCCAAGCTTTTTTCTGCCGTTTTGACGTGTTTTAAAAAAAATTACTAAAAACTTTTTAAATGAATTGCACCATTTATATTTAACTTATTTAAATTATAACTTATATTTCAAGTCTTTACATTCAAGGACTTGTATTTTCAACATAAATGTAAATACTTTAATTCAAAACTGCCCGATTACAAATGTGTAAAACACGTTTTATTCGAAGCGCCATATTCCTTTTAAGCCAATAAGTTAACAAGCTAGTGATAAGCTGATTAATAATAGTAGCAGGCGTGTTTACAGTCGGTCAGTCAGTCAGTCCGCGTCAGCAAACAGAGAGTGCGGCTCTTCGTCAGCAAGACCTGCCAGTGCAAGGGATGATGGCGAGGTTAGTACATGTGGAATATAAAGAGTTTATTCCCCTACAGTGAACTTCTACGAACCTAATATTCACAATTGGCTAATATGAGGCCTAAATATAAATGTATTAAACGATTGCAAGTATTTATAATATAACTAGTATACATTTTTTAGTATTATCTGTAGTATTGTTTAATTATTAAACAATACTACAAATAATAATAAAAAAAAATGTAAAAAAAATCAAACTTTAATTTTAAAAGCGTTTTTGAAGGCGCCCTCTAGTGGCCGCAGCCTCTTTATTTCCTCAACAAAGACGCTTGTGTGTGTGTGTGTGTGTGTGTGTTAAACAAAACTGTGTTAAACATTAAAAAAAGTTTGTGTGTGTTAAATATTAAAAAAGACGCGGTTTACACTACAGAAGCAGCGCTTAGATAGAGACGTGTGTGCGTGTGTGTGAATAGATTTAGAAGAATAAGGAAACTATATTTTAAATCAGATGTCTATATTAGTCAATGCTTTTAATTAAATGAGCAACACTCAGACCAGCGACACAAGTAGTTTATTAGTTGTAGTGCTTTAGCTTGACTTCTTGGAGGTGTGAGTGGTTTGGCCAGCAGGTAACGTGGAAAGGAAGTAGTCAGGATGGCGTCGACAGCGCAGGGCGAGCAGCAGAGGGCCGGCCGCGTAGAGCGCGTTGAGGAGGAGGACGGTGGTGAGGGCCGCGTCCGGGATTCGGTGTTCTTCTGCAGTGCGTGGGTGAAGCGAAGCGCCAACATGTGTCCACTGGCACTAGAGGATGGAACCGAAGAGGATGTTAGCAGGAGCAAACACTCTGGAACAAAGATCTTGAGCTTGTACGTGACAGCACGTGAAGGTGATAGTGACCACACACTATGTATAGGTTATTATCTACAACTATGTTTAATTATTATTACAGACGTAGAACGCAGTTTAGGAGCTGGTAGCCATGATCTATTTCACAATCAGTGTGTCTACAGTGGATCGTTGGCTGCCGGGTCACAGCGTTCATCTGGCTCTGTGATCCAAACTGTCTGGTGGTTCATTTCTAGAACAACCGAACACATCACAACAGAAAGTGAAAAGTCCTCAGTCTGTTACTGTTTCTGGGTCACGAGAAGCTGGAGTCAATGCCAGCAGCTGAGGCGAGACGCACCCCCTAGAATAGTGGCTGACCAATCACAGAGCAGGACACACATTCACACTCTCACTCCCACCTATGGACATTTTTCCAGACTCCAGTTCTCCTGAACGCTTGTTTTGGACTGTGGACAACTGGAGCACCAGAAACACATGCAAACACAGAGAGAACAGGCGAACATACAGAAAGACCTCGATGCAGCGCTGCCTGTGTGCTTAATGTTTGGAACAATTCTTTATCAATTTAAAAAAAAAATACTTTGCTGCAAAAAAGGAGTTAGCATGTGGCACATTACCTGCAACATGGCACCTGCAAAATACACCGTCCAGTCGAACATCCACGTGCAGCCGGGCTTACACAGCCCATAAGCAAAGGAGCCCAGCAGGGGGAGTGCGTGGAACAGCAGCAGCAGCATCTGGAACAGAGTAGAAGACTGGTGCACTGGTGTCTTAAGGTTGTAGTAAAGTGAGCCTGCGATGGCAAGTGCTTCGGTTCCGCTGGATTCATTCCGAAGCGTTTGGTTCAGCCGAAGCGTTAGTGTGCGGACTGATGTACGGAATCATAATAGTTCCTGAAAAACGTACATTTCTAAGAAACGAACGAAAATGCTTCACATTTACGTTTGGATTTTTTATTTTTCGCTTGCAATCTTCACGTTTTTGTTTGAAACTTTTTTTCTCCTCTTCAGAGTTTTTAGTTCATTAATTTTTTTTTTGTTTGGACTTCTGGCACAAGCTTCAGCTGGTGGTGGCCCTTACTCTAATTGGCTGGTGAAAATGTGATTGGCAGTTGCTTGATTGGAACTCCTCCTACACTGGTCAACACTGCTGCCAATCACAATCTCACCAGCCATTCTCATCAGTGAAAGGACCGCCCTAACGTGAAGCTTGTGCCAGAAGTCCAAACGAAGAAAAATGAAACAAACTAAAAAAATCTGAAGCGAAAAAAGTTTCAAACGAAAATGTGAAGATTGCAAGTGTGAAGAATGTGAAGCAATTACGTTCGTTTCTTAGAAATTCACGTTTGATATTTTTGCCACTAATCTGATTCCATAACTACAATCCGCACCTTACCTACTAAAGAACCTCAGCGGTTCAGTACGAACACCAACACGTCCCCGAGCGCAGACGCCGGACCTGTGTTCCCTCCTTATCACACGCATTAGCGCTCACGTCACACACTGATGGAGGGCGTTAGCCAGGACTCACGGGTGGGATTAGCTTATCAGGTTCTCACAGCACATCTCCAGAGTGATCGATGCGCTGCCATTGTGCCCGCGGCCCCATCAAACAAGGACTTCTGAAACCCATCGACTGAGTTAAGACCTCAATCTAAACAGGAGTAGGCGCGGCCGGGACCCTCAGGTCTAAACAAACCTGCTATTAAGTGTACGTCATTAGTCATCATTTCCAGTCACTAGAAGTATTAACATGTAACCGCTGTGTGAATTAGTTTGTGTAAACGCTGTTGTCGTCGGGATCAAATTTTGTGATTTTACAGAAATTCACAGGTGTTTTATGGCAGATTTTCACTTTTTTATTGCCTAAGGGGTAATAAATTAGGGAGGTCCCAACCCGATAAAGCCGGATCGGCGCTAATGTAGTCCAATCAAACTGATTCATCAAACGGGGCGGCGCAGTTCTTTAAANGTGTGTGTGTGTGTGTGTGTGTGTGTGTGTGTGTGTGTGTGTGTGTGTGTGTGTGTGTGTGTGTGTGTGAGTGATTAATTTAGATCAAATCTCTACAGTACGTACAGTAATCAGTGCATTTTTTAAAGGTGTGCAATTTGACAAGGATTTTCTCCTGTGCGTTTAATGAGCTGCTCGTGTTGTGGAACTCTATAGGGAAGCGCTCACCATGACTTTGGGGAAGCCCACGGGATCTCTGAGATACGGCTCGTACTCCGTCACATACGTGCTGAAGATCTCCAGCGGACAGTCAAGAACAGCCTGCGTGAAGAACAGACTGGGAATGTTCCATTGGTCACTGCAGCACCAGTACCGGAGGTTGAATCACTAACCAGGCCTCTAAAAAGTGTGAAGCCCATGGCAGCTAGTAGATAAAGCACAAGGAGCAGATCCAGCGGTCGCCAGATCAAGGCTTTGCTCTGCTCATGTTCAGCCTGATGGAGACAAACCCAGACTTACACATACAAACCACTGACCAAATGCCACATGCACAGCCAGCGGAAAGATTTTGGACCTCCACCTTTGAAGCCCCCACCAGAGGCACGTCGCTGGGCCTGGAGAACAGGGACACGGCTCCCCCTATTGGCACTAACAGGAAGGGCATGTTGAGCCAGAACGCTGGGCGGATCTCAGAGCCGTAATTTCCTGAAATATATACAAATGTGGTTGTTGGTCTGTACTGTTTTATGTTCTCTGATGCTGGACTCACCGACCACGATTCCAGGCACAAACACCACCATGTTGCCGCACAGAGACCCGGCCCAAAACAGTCCTAGTGTCCGATACTTCTGACTGGAATTGTAAAATCATTTAGCAACAGCGTGAAGCAGGATTATGGAGGACCAAAACCATATAAAAAAAATATATAAATGGCAAAGGAAAAAAGGTACTTGTATAAATAAATGCAGAAATACATACGTACAAAATAAATTTACAGTTACCTATATTTATATTATTACAACAAATAGGAAATAAATGTTTATATGTATAAATAAAAAACATAAATGCATTCGTGCAAAATACACATTTATGTTGCACATTTAGTACAACAAAGAGGAAATAAATGTAACTATTTAGCTTCTCTTTCTCTCAAGCCCTTTTTCTTTATCTTTATCAATGAGTGCCCTGTTCTGAAAATTCTTCCTACAACTCAGAATTTCCTACACTGCGCTCTGAGCATGCGCGTTAGAACATACGTCACTGCTCAGCTGTTTTTAGCTTTCACGTGCGCATGTGCGTTAGAACATACGTCACTGCTCAGCTGTTCCTAACCATCGCGCTGCGCGTGCTTGTTAAAACTATGTCACTGCTCAACTGTTCTCCGCTCAGATTTTTCTACTTTCCACACTACATGAGCGTTAAAAAATTCGTTATTGTTTTGAAAATTCTTCTTACATCTCAGAAGTTCCTACACTGCGCACGGTAGAACATACGTCACTGCTCAGCTGTTCTTAGCTAGCACGTGTGCATGCGCGTCAGAACATATGTCACTTCTCAGCTGTTCCTAACCATCGCACTGCGCGAGCGCGTTAAAACTACGCCACTGCTCAACTGATCTCCGCTCAGATTTTTCTACTTTCCGCTCTACGTTAAAAAATTCGTTATATCTATCGTTTCTTCTCCTACTTGATTGTACAAACATTCTGTACTTTTGTTGTATGTACTTTTGATATTGTAGCGTTGGATCAATGAATAAACATAAATGCATTAAATCAACACAGACACTTATAACAGTACACAAGATAATCGTAACATGTTACTATATGTTGTAGTTTATATTAGTATTCTGTTTTGACGTGTTTTGACGTGTTTTAACGCGCTAGCGCAGCACTGGCTAAGAACAGCTGAGCAGTGACGTAGGTGTAGGAAATTCTGAGCTGTAGGAAGAATTTTCAGAACAGCTTATTTCTTTTTACGTTCCTAAACGTGAAGGCAAATCAGAGGGTATCTCCTTATTGCGCCACTGCACAGTCACTGGCTAATTTGTGAAGAAGAGTTCCATGTTTGATTAGTCTACTGCTTGAAATGCAGTGCTTCATAGTTTTGTAACTAACATTAGCCATGAAGCTTTGATCAAAAGGGAGCCTATACTTTTCAACCCATACAAGATGACGGGAGCGAGGTAAGCGCTGACCTGTTGGACATGCGGTGGATCAGCATCAGGTAGATCGTGAAGTGCACCACACCGTCCCAGTAGCACATCATGATGGCGTACGCCGTTCCTAGATACGGTTCCCCCTGGAACCACACCAACCCAAACCGCTCTTGTGTTCACCGACGGATGATTTGAGCTGTTGTTCTCACTAACCGTCTTCTGGTAGAACTCCATGAAGCCTGAGGTGAAGCCGTCATACTCCAGAGCGCTGGTGAGGTCTATGACGCACGTGAAGGAAAACTCTGCGAAAACTGGAAACAGGGTTCGTTTGTATTGTTTGAATCCAATAATGAATAAATGTATACAGTAAACTTAACATTTGAAATTTGATGGTGTAAATAATTAATTAAATTAAGTTTTTGCAGCAATAGAATAATTCATTGACGCAATTAGAAGTATTCAATAATGTAATTATCAATAATGTGGCAAGTAAACCATTCAACTCAAAGATGTTAAGAAGGTCGTAGTACTGGCCGTTTGTTTTTTGTTATTAATTGCAGAGAATTAGATAATAATGAATGAAAACTTTTTAATAAAACGTTTAATGTATGTTTTATGTGTTACGCATGTTTTTTGTGGCGTTTTCTGAGCACAATGAGGGGCAGGGTAGTAAAGTAGAATGTTGGTAGCAGGACAGTGAGTGTGACCGCTGAACTCAGACTGGCTCTGTGTAACACACTCTCCTCAGCATCACTGTAAAATACAGTAACTGTCGTGGTCTTTAATCTGATTAGATTACATTCTATCCAATTCATTAACTGATTTGTATCAGAAGATATGAATATTTCTTAGTAGATCTATAAAAGGTGCATCTGCATTCCATCACATCAGCTTTGATTATGCCAGTTCCATCTTTTGTACTTCCAAGCACATTCATGATTTTGTGGTCTGATTGCCTAAATATAATGCTCAACTAGTCACACCACTGTCATACCGTAAAACAGAAGGTCTTTCGGGGGACTACTGCGAGTCATCAGGTAAACCAGCAGAAACACCGCCACAAGGACAGCCACGCCAATTTCCAGTATAGCCACTGGTCTGCAGAAATTAAAGAGAATGAAACAAATCCACGACATCTATGACATGAGTTCATTGTGCCACTAGAGGCTGCCAGCGAACAGTTTTAAAATCTGTCTGTGTGTGTGTTTAGACTGACCGACAGACAGACAGACAGACAGACGGACGGATAGATAAAAAGAAAGAATAAAAAAAAAAAGAAAAAAAGAAAGAAAAAAAGGAAGGAATGAGCAAAGTCATACTCACTCCTGAAACGCAGGGACATTGTTCATGACGTATAGAACGCCGAGAGCTGTCAGAGAAAAGAGGAAAACGCAGATCTCCTGCACCATCTTGAGAAGTCGTCGTCAACAGGCAGAGTGTGTGTGTGTGTGTATGTGTGTGGCGGTGTGAAGAAAGCTTTAAAAGTCGCTATTAGCAGAGCAGCTCCATCGTCTGATTGGGTCTTTTTCTGCATAATCGCATAACCGTTTTCTTTGGGCCTAGTGTGTCATTGCAGTTCAGTGTTCACCATGAAAGAAAAGCTGTGTCGAAAAAAGGCTTTCAGTGTATTAAGCTTGAGAATGTGAACCAGACTCAAGAGATTAAAATTTTTTCACAATTACTTGGCTAAATACTGGATTGCAATACCTTTTGTAAGAAATAAAAATGTATTAAAAGTATTTGCATTTAATCGTTGATTTATTCTTTTATTCAGCCGTAAATATTTTAAGGTTTATGAATGGATGTAATGAATGGATTATGAATATTTTATGAAATTAGGGTTAGGGTTTAAAAAATGGTTCTACAATTCCGCATTACCAGGTTTTTTTGCCAAGAGAGAGTATCGCCCTGCGAGTTATTTAATATAGAACCCTCACTGGTTTTATATAATTATTTGATTGATTGTATCTAAGCATTTCACGTGTTTTACGTTTAAGGAAGGTACAATCCAAACATGTTGTGTGACACTGCTGTGAAATTGCAAGATTTTAAAGTTTTCGAGTGGATTCTAACACCTCGTTTAGAGACATAAAATGCCCATCATCGTGGAAACATAGGACACACAGTTATCTGGTACTGTTTAAGTAGCAATAACTAGGTTATAATTATGACTAGATTAGCCTGGAAAACTACCGGTAGTTATATGTACTGAATTGGCTACATTAGCTTATTTCTATTTCTTTCCACTAGAGGGCAGAACAATCTAAGATTTAAGAGAAAATGACATGATTGACTTTTGAAGTATAGTGGCACGAAAGAATATTCTCCCTCTTCCTCTGTCTGTCCACTAGAGGGAGATCTAAGATTGAAATTAAGAAAAAATAGTAATGGTAAAAAAAAAATTCTGTCTCTCCGAGGGTGATGTGAAATATAAATATAAATAAATTATAGTGGTATGCAAAAATGTAAAGTTATTAGATTGGCATGAAAAAACAATTCTCTCTCTGAGGGTGATATAAGATTGCAATTAAGAAAAAAATTACAGTGGCATGAAAAAAAATCAATTTTTCTATCTACCAGAGGGCGATGCAAGATTGAAATTAATAAAAAATTAAAGTGGAATGAAAAACAGTTATCTCTTTCTGTCCACCAGAGGGCGTAAAAATCTAAGAAAAAGTTTACTAACAAAAAGTTCAGTACCGCAGCATGAACTCGAGGTGACATGAGGAAGCTTGTGATTGGTCGAGGGTGAGTGACGTCGTGTACTTTCTATTCGCGTGGCGTGGCGTCTGATCTCCGATGGTGAAGTTTTCGCGGAAGTATCGGCTTTCAGGTCAACATGAAGACTTCAGACGCGAAGAACCGAGGAACTTGAGGAGCTTCAGGGGAGTTAGACGTGTTGTCCACTGGAGACTTTCGTCAAGTACGTACTGTCTGTTTTAACTGAAACCGCTCAAAGTTTTGATACTGTTGTAATGAACAATTCGACTAAACACCAACTAAAGGATCTAAGGGGGAGTTTTGTTTGAAGTTACAAAAGTTGAGTTGAAGTTCCTGAAATCGTTCAAATCATCAATTAAGTGAAACAACCAGACGTCACTCTAACGGGTTGCCTAATGTTTGGTTTAAGGAACAAATTTGGTGTTTTCAGTTTCTTTTTCTACGAAACGCGTCTCAGTATTCAGTCAAGCGTGTTTTTCTTCAGACGTCAGCTCTAGATGCTGCTGGAAGCGTCATGACGCCACACTAGTGTATGACGTCACGTTGGGTTATTTCGACAGCATTGGAGGATTAAACGTGAACACACTTTCATGATCAATTTACCAATTTCTTTTCTCATGGAGTATAGATGCTCTGAATTGTGTGAAAATGAAGAGCGATTGGCTGTTGAACTGTTTGACGCAATACAAATATCTACACGTGAGATTCTAAGGGCCCGTGATACCAGCCTTATTAAAAATAACATTATTATGAGGTTAAAACTGCTGGTGGCAACACAATTGGCATTAGTGTGTTGTTGTTGTTGTTGTTTAAAGTTTTTTGTCTTTCTTTTTGCTAATCCATTGAACCATTTTCCTAACTGCTTTTCCATTTCTGGGCCACGGGGATCTGGAGCGACTCTGAGTCTGAACTGAAGGCAGGACAACCAATCACAGAGCGGGACACAGACACACATTCACACTCTCACTCATTTTCCAGACTCCACTTCTCTCTAACACGTCTTTGGATCTCCTGTAGTTGCCATTATTTACATAGAACTGCTCAGATGCAAATGATCTTTTTCTGTGGAAGAGCGATGGAGACTGGAGGACGTTCTGGGTGTCGGGTTTGTCTGTCTGTCTGTCTGTCATGCGCTTTATTGTCTGATCACATGCTCATGGGGAATGAAGTAATAAAGCAGCGTTATACGTTGAAGAGTTCCTGTGAAATCGGCGGTTGATGAGGTGTGACGAAGCTTCAGTGGGACGTAAAGCACAGCCGGTTGCATAAGACCCCCGGGTCAAACGCTCTCGCGGTCAGAGAAGGACGTCAACACGCCGGCCGCAAGGACACACAAGTGTGATAAAGGAGATTAGAAGATAACGTGAAATCATGGAGATCTAAACTCTGAACTAAACTCTTCAACAATACAAATGAAAGTAGATGTTTTTTTTTTTTATTTAAGGCGCTAGCTGTGATTTAACTCCCGTCGTCTTCTAAAGTTCTTTCCCGCTCGGTGTGTCACACACTGTTATCTGAGGCTTTCAGGCAGCGCGCTTATTAGTTTGGGGCAGTTATTGTTCAGACTTGGTCAACTTTTCCCGTAATGTGTTCAGTTTTCTTTCACGACTCAGTCACGGTTTATGTATTGTGTATATCCATTAATGACGGCTGAAGGACGCTTTGGTACAGCGAGTGCCTGTGTAATTTGCTGTAGGCTTATTTATGGAACAATATTCCAGACTAAATTTGAGTAGGTGCTCGTAGATTATACATATTTGTAATTGATTAGATAGATTTCAGCTCGGAGCGCCGCTGGCCGCTGGTCTGGTGCTGTGATTGGTTTAAAAGTCTTCAGATAACGGTCTGATTCAATCGTCTCACCGCTGCCTATTTTATTGAAAGAAAGGTTGTTTTCTGTCAGAGTGGAACCCACAAACACTGCTGTCTCAAATACCGCCTGTTTTCGTGTGGATATCGACCTTCAGTTCCTCTTTCAGCAGTGGAGTAGATAAGAGACTCTGGCTTTTGTTTTTTGTCTGTTCTCATTTCCTTTAATTAGACCCTTGTGTGTGTGTGTTTCCCATCATAACTATATTCCTGCAGAATGACTGTAAAGCCGCATTGCTCTGTATTTGATGTTTTTATCAGCCGCTGGCTTTCCCGTCCCTTTCCGCTGTATTCCAGTAAAGATAATGGGGCTTTACTGGAAGAGCGCGTGTGGAACTCAATAGTAATCGGTATTGATTGTCCAGTGAGACCAGCACCTTCATCTTGCTGTTCTACAGTCACACAGTGTAAAAGGATGAATGGAACCGCTAGCTTCCGTCTTGTTTGATCAGCCACACACACACACGCATTCGACAGATCCAACCCAAACATTCACACTCTGTGGGACTCTGTGAGCGTTCTTTATTTTTACTGTCTTCTGCTTTATTTCTGTGTTTTTATGTATTCTTATTGTTTTTGTTTTTTACAATTTCCATAGTAAATGCAATCCCTTCTGAGAACTAAAGGGAGAATTTAATGACGTGAAGCTGATGTGCTGGGCTGCTTGATCTTCACTCGCTTCTTCACGTGTGTGTTTCAGATGATGTTGGCAGACGCTTGGCAGAAGTGTGTCTGATGCCCTCACTGGCTCTTCCCGCTGCCATGGATGGGCACCGCTGCTCCCAGGCCGAGCTGGACGCTGGCAGCTCCGTCTTTCCTCCCGCCACGGTAAACGCCCTGGCATCATAGACTCTTACAGGAGGTGTTTTCTGTGCCGTGTTTTCGCTATTGTTTCACTTTCAGTTGTTTTCTCACACTCTTTCTTCCCCGTATTTATTCTTTCACAAACCTTCCAAATTCCTTGTGCACTTTTACTTCCTAACCCAAACCCTAACCCTAAATCTCGTGTTGCAGGAGATAACAACAAACACACAAACCAACTGGCTGCCTGTGATCTCTCCATCTCACCACTTCTCTCTCCGGGTGTCTCTCAACCTTTCCCTCACAACCTCTCTATCCTTCATATCATTTTTGTGTCTCCATTTCGTTTCCTGTACAGTTTAATGGGCTTGAAAATATAAATACTGCACCTCTGGAGTAAAAGTGGCCACTGCGCGACTTCTATTGTGTCGTTTACTTTGCTCCAATCATCATCATGAGCACTTCCTGTCTGACAGCCGGACCGTAAAAGAAGTGTCAGACTCATCAAACTCAAACTCTGCTGCTTCTTTGTTTCAGAGCCACATCTTTGCAAACAGCTCTTGGAACTTTCTTCAACAATCCTACTTTCCGTTTTCTTTGCCGTCTGAAAATCAGTAAGTACTTGCTACAAGAAACATCCAGGCCAAAATTATTTAAAAAAACACAATTCCAAACATCAGAAATGTGTTTTATTTTTCATCATTATGAAAGTGAAACGAGTTCAACAGTACAGGAGTCTTTGTTTATTACTCATTCACTCTTCCTCTGATTCTGACTCATTGAGTATGAAGGTCTAGAGTGTTTTAGGTCACGATAACCAGGAAACACGACATGCTGAGCTCACTGACTGTGTTCACCAGCAGCAGAAACATCTCCTGACTTTCCTTTGAGCGGATGAGAGAGAGAGAGAGAGAGAGAGAGAGAGAGAGAGAGAGAAAAGGTGCAACTCGACCTGTTCTGTCCATTCAACACAGACTAGATCATTGGCCTCATAAGGAGTTCTCTTAGAAATGCTCTCTGTTGAGACAGGCTTGGGCAGAAGAGGTCTGAAGTCCACCAAGATAAATGACCTCATGTGACTGGTGAAGAACATATCAGAGATGCAGTAGTCAGACATTTTCCCTTGGTAAAGAGAAATGCTTCTGTCAAGCTAAACTCACCACGATGCTTCCAGTTCAGAACAGAAACTGAAATGTTGGACCGTTCTGGAATTGTCACGTTGTCACTGCTGTGTTGAGGCTGGGAAGTTCATAGAAGTGGATATTTAGTGTGTTTTTTTGGCTGGACGGATGGATAGATGGATGGCTTTAAGCTCACACACAGACGAGATCTGCTGTCTTTTGTTGAGTGAGCGTGTGAAGCGACCTGCTCTTGCAAGTGTCCAGCGACCTGCTCTTCATTGGGAGTCAGTCATCGCCAGGCGCTCCTGAAACTGAAAACCGAAAACTGAAAAAAAAGAAACTGACAGTGTTCATTAAAATGCCTTCATATGGCCCTCTTGGTTTGCCGTACTTGTTCCCATGGAGACAGTGTGTTTATAAAACAACCCGCCATGTTCTGCTGCAGCCACAGTGTCTCCCGTGAGCGGACAGTGCTGGGCTCTCGCTCCGGTAAGTGTGGGCGAGTAAAATAAAGTGACTCAGATTATCAATATGTATAGGTGAAAGGTGATTTGATTTAAAAATGGCAGCATGTTGTTTCTGAGCACCTTTTAAAAAGTTTAGCAATTTGACTTATTCAAACGCCCCTATTTATAATTCTTTTATTAACTAGATCAAATCGGGATCATGTGCTGTGCATTTAGACGTGACAGTAATGTCCAGGAGACAATGAAGTCCCGTGGCGCTACGGCAGTTTGGCATCTAGGTGGGATTGGGATTTAGAGGGTCCGTCATGATTCCACAGAGAACGGCTTTCAGCGAAGCCTTCGGGTCTGCTCACACGGCGCCGGGAAACCCGCCTTTTCGCAACCATCTGTGCGCAACCCACTGTTTATCGTTTCCACTGTTTGTCTCCATTAAGAACATGATAAAAAAAAGACAGAGAAACCAGTATATGTGTGCAAAGGTCAGAGAGCAAAGTGAAAGCAAGGCTCTGGTTTTCAGAAAGAATAAGTGTGTGGTTGATGGTTGACGGTGGCGTCAGTGTTACATCCTGTTCTCCCACGTCAGGGTTAAAAAAAACTAGTACATTCATATCATTTCAAGGGAGTCAAAACCTTCAAATATTCTGCGTGAATGCACATTCATTATACTGGTATATTACAAGTACTGTAAGTAAAATCCTATTTTTAAAAGAATTTAAAGCCGATTTAAAGCTCTTTGGTACAGTTGTCATTGGAACACCACAGTTTGAAGCCTTCACTAAACTACTCTGATTCCATTACTCTATCATTCATTCACAGCAACTCAGCCTTCTGAACATCTGATTTTAAATGACAGAAGCAAAAATAAAATCTCTAAATCTCTCAAAAACATTTGACACGGCTGCTAAAGAAGATCAATAGAACATTGACTATCTCCCAATTTAATCCTGTTGTCTGACCTACGGGTCGGATGGAAAATGACAGTATGTTTCCATAGTTACTTTTCCAAGCATATAAAAATACAATATCATAGAGAGTACCAAGATAGAAGTGTTTTGTTTTCTATAGTTTTTTTTACCATCTGTCATTATGCTTTCCCTGAGAATCAAATACGTGAGTGTGGCAGTATCGAGAGTGTGCTCTCTGCATTGAACCATCCAGTGAAGTTACACACACACACAGTGAAGTGAAACACACAAATCCAGAGCAGTGGGCAGCTTAATTATAATGAATACCATCCTCTTTGTTTTTGTTTTCATTTCAAAGAACCAAACAAAACAAATCCCGGTTTTGATAGATTTGCAAATGTAGTTTTAAATACAGTGAGAATAATGTGCTTTTGGATTAGAAATATGCATGTTTTTATGTGTGAGGGTTGTTTTTCTATTGAATAATTAGAAACTAGAGCTATAAATAAAGTATATATGTCTGACCCTTTTGTAACCTGTCAAAGTTTTAATGTAAAATATACCTTCTAAGTTAAAGAGTAAAAATTCTAGGTGAAGATTCTAGAATCAAAATCAGTATAAATCCCCTGAGCAGAAGAAAGACGGAGAAGTGAGAGTGAGTCACACGAGTCACATGATGCTGATGTTAAACAACGAAATACTGTTTAATTCCGTTTTATTTACTAAAACCTGCTTTCTTAGGATTTGTAAATGACCTCAAAGCATAAAAAAATAAGTTCAAAGCAGCACATTTGATACGGAACTCAATGTTTTTGGCCAAGCTTCCATCAGAACTGTTTCTGTCGTGACTTTCGTCTTGTTTATTCGCCTCTTGATGCACTTTTTTGCGTTTTACAGCTTTTCTGAAATGCACACCAATGGCTTTCCCAGTTTGGACTTTTCTGACCTTGATTTGGCGGCGGAAGGAGACCCGTGTCAGGTGAGGCTGTGTTAGATGATGCTCTGGGAACACGAGTGTCTGGTAAATGCTCTGATGGTCGAATTCGGTTTACCGCGGTAGCTGGGGTCTTGAGAAAATACAAATGGAGCTGAAAAAATCTGCAAAATTGTTTAATGACAATCCTATCATTCACATAAGTTGTTAACCTGCAGTTTGAACTGTGATGAAGCTGGAGTCCACAGCACATCCTACATCATACTCTGGTCTTTCAAAGCATTTTCAGATTAGTGCATC
>SOMO01000032.1:28464-40270 GCA_028128575.1 Paedocypris carbunculus | reverse complement strand
TTTCTACGCTGGAAGGTTGAAAAACCACTACATGTCGTACATATGTATGTATGTGTCTTTTTGAATGTGAAGATCTGTGTGGATCGGGGAATGGCGTGGAGCGAGGCGCTGGAGAAGGCCGGAGCACTCAGCGCTCCCGACGAGGGATTCTACCTGTCTCTTAAAGTGAGTTCTTCTGGGATGTTCTGCCTCGTGCCTTCTGACGCCCGTGGTCTCCACAGCTCCGAGGAAGCCGCCCGTGTGTGCTGCTCGCTGTGCGCGGACACCACCACATGATCATCTACAAGCCCAACATCGGCAAACTGGCGCAGAAGGAAAATTTTGACGTCATCCGCCAGAAATACCGCTTGGTAAATCAAGTGTGATGAAGACTGACGCACGTGTTCAGGATCAACAGTGTGTGTGTGTGTGTGTGTGTGTGTGTGTGTGTGTGTGTGTTCCGCCCGCAGGTCTCCGCTGAGGAGGCGCGGGAAAGCTGGGAGCATCAGTACAGCTTCTCCTTCAAACACTGCAGCCACGCCAACTGGTGAGTCCCGCGTGCGCGTGAGTGTGTGCGTGCGCGCTCAAACGCGTGCGTGTGTGTGTCTCGCGCAGGAACGGCCGCTGCAAGAAGCTGCAGGAGTGTTCTCTGGGCACTCGGCTGCGTCAGTACCACATGCTGTGCGGCGCTCTGCTGCGCGTCTGGAAGCGCGTCTCTGATGTGGTCGCTGACGTCACCTGCTCCAGCATCCTGCAGATCGTCCGCCTCAGGACCAAAGACAGCCAGAAGCAAGTGGGTGAGTGGAGCTGACCATCACGAGGAGCCCCTCAGTGTTTGCTCCAGGACACTCGCTCGCGGATGTGAACATGCGGCCTGTAGATCACACGTCCAGCTCACGCTAACCTCGCACGTCTGTGGCTCATGTGCTTGGCATCTCCACGAGGAGGCCCGTCACTTCCCTTGTCTTCACCTCTATCACATTCAAAAGAAGCAAATAACTAGTGTGTCTGTGTGTCTGTGAGTGAGTGAAAGAGTGTGTGTGTGAGTGACAGTGTGCGTGTGTGAGTGAGTGAAAGAGTGTGTGTGTGAGTGCATGTATGTGTGAGTGAGTGTGTGTGTGTGTGTGTGTGAAAGTGCGCGTGTGTGAGTGAGTGAAAGAGTGCGTGTGTGAGTGCATGTATGTGTGAGTGAGTGCTTGTGTGTGTGTGTGCATATGTGTGTTCGCAGGCGTGCATGTGTGCACGTGTGTGTGTGTGTGCTAGAGTGTGCGTGTGTGAGTGAGTGAAAGAGTGTGTGTGAGTGCGTGTGTGTATGTTTGTGTGAATTATCAGAAACTGATGTGTGTGTTCCCGCAGGTATTAAGATCCCCGAGTCGTGTGTGGCGCGGGTGCGTGTGGAGCTGCTGAAGACGGATGCGGAGGTGAAGCAGCAGCGGCGAGAGAAGGAGCTTCAGGCTGGAGCGCGGCTGATGGAGAGGAGCTTCCTGCCCGCCGCCCCATCCTTTCCTCCGGAGGAGACGCTGGACCAGTCGCTCTCCGCCTCCGCTCCGGTTCTGGCTCTCGCCGCCGTCTCCGAGCCTGCTGAGCGCGACTTCGACATCGAGGCGTTCCTACAGCGCGAGCAGCGAGCGGCCTCGGAACAACGCCGCAACGCCGAGCTCTTCGACGACCTCCTGTCCCTCAACGCCCTCATAGCCGCCAGCTCGCCTTCCTCCTCCTCTTCCTCTCTCTCGCTGGCTTCCTTTCCTCTAGACCAGCCCGCGCCAACATTACCCAGCAGCCACGGCGGCGCGGACGCTCTAATCAATGTCCGCGAGGTGCTGAACAGCATGTTGTGCGGAGAAGCAGAACCTCGGCGCTCCATCGTCCACTTCCAGCCCGACTGAGTCAGAGGCCTGTGCTCTTCATCGCTCTTCTTCATCAGACTGAGACCTGAGCGACACACCCTGTAGTTTCCTGCTGTCACGTTTCACCTTTCTACACTATTGCGGGGAAGTGAAATGCATTCTGGGTGCAATTCGAATCCGAAAGAGTCGCTTTTTCTTCTAGTTTTGTATGTAACCACTTTGTTGTCAAACGCCATTTTTACGGTTCATCAGAACTCAAAGCACAGACTTGATTTTATCAGTCCTATTTAACGTTCAAGGGATGTATTTTCTACAAGTGAAATAACCAAAACGTATTGGGATTCAAGCGCATGGAAACTTCAAGAAGGTTTTATCTACATGTAAAATGCACGACTGTCGACGTTGTTTTTAGCAGGCCGTGTTTGCACTTTGGGAATCTCTTGTAGAGTTTATTTATTCGTTTCTCTCTTCCGTATTAGAGCGTTTTAACAGATTTGGGGTTTAAGCGGTGATAGTTTTTGTCTTTTTGTCTGTCTGTTTTTTTATTCTGCCATTTCTCAAGCTGTTTTCGGGGACGGAGGAAGTGGACATTCTTCCGTCATCATCTTACAAAACTCCTCACGAATAACAGAAGCACTAGACGCGCGTCTGATTTACCAAAAGCGCATTGACGTTTGCACTAAGCGGCATAAAGAGATCCTGTGTTCTTCTTGTCGTTAGATTCAGCTGTTTTTGTTCTGTTTCTCCATTGTGGGAACGTTCAACGCAGTAAACGCTTGAATTCTTTAGTTTTTATTGTGTGTATCTTTATGCCAAATGTACGTAATTTATTACTACCAAAAAGCAAACGTACTACTGACATTGTGTATCGTGAAAGTCTGTGCTGTTTTTCATATTCTGCATTTTTCGTAGGCCTATTTATGATTTTAATTCAGATGTATATATTGTAAAAACAAATTGTGCCTTTGAAAGTGTTTCTTAAGAAAAATGGTTTTCTACCTGTCAAAAAAGGGCATATATGAAAACGTGAAATAAAAAAGCAAAAATCATATTTGTGTTTGTTGTTGTTGATCTTACATTTTAGAGTTAGACACTGCAAAAGAGTCCGATTACGTGCGTGCTTCTCTGCTTCAACGATTATTAAAGCGCTCCACGAGGGGGCACCATAGCACCATAGGTCATACAAAACAAACACGGATAAATTAAAAATAGAATCTTGTTCTTATATTGTATAATATTGTTCCATATAAAGTACATAACAGCATTGGCAATATATGAAACATTTAAATAATAAAGAGCGCACAGCCTTTTTCATCTACGCCGTTAGAATGGTTTTATTGTCCGTTTTCGAAAGCATTGATTAGTTGCATTTCTGGGAGAAAACCTGTTAATTTAACCGCATTTTTCGAAGTCTTTGTTTTGTTTCAAGCGTCGCATAATTACATGCCCAGAGAATAAAATCGATATTTATAGGTCAGCGGAAGACATAGAAACTGCTTTATGGTGAAACTGCCCCACCCATCTCAACGAAGCCCCGCCTTCTTCCACAGGTACATGGTCAGGTGCTTTACAGATGCGCGCAAATAGATCGACTCGTCATGTGCCAGGCCCGCTGAGGCCTTTCCTGCTGGAATAATTGCGACTTTTTGCGTTACTTTCAAAAACACAACGCGCGTGGTGACGCGTGGCTAGGTGAGTACGATGAGTTTCTTTTTTCGGTTGGCCGTCTTTCGCTGTTTGTGGTTTCTCGGTCCAGCGAGTCGCGATTTATTGAAACGTCCACTGTTAATAAACAAGTGTAAACAAGTTCTGTTTGGTTTGCAAGTGGAAATGATCGAAATGATCGATCTGTTGGTTTCGTTTACGGTCAGAGTTTGCAACCACTTGTTGTTTGATTTGATTCTGCTAAAACTGAAAGGCAAATTTGTTCCTTTTATGATTATAGATACTTGCACTTCGTCCATTATTTCATTAGTTCAAATACCAAAATTGTGACGGCGATTAAAAAATAAAAATAAACCGTAATAGAAAGCCGAGAAACAGACGTCCGTTTACGATCGGGCGGTAGAACACCTGACGCACGAGGGAATCTCAAGATGTTGTTACTGAAAACATTTTGCTGGACAAACAGGAAAATACGGAAACGTTCGCTTCGCAAGAAAGTCGCTTCGCTTCGCTTCCTTTCGACAGTTTCTTTTATGAATTAACCGTTTCACGACTCACAAAACTGGCGATTCATTCGTAAGCGATTCCTCGAATGCCGTTCGAGAGTCGACTCTTTTGAACTCTCAAGTCGACTCTCCCGTCCGATTTCTTTATCTGGAATATCTGCTTATAACGTGTATTTGAAATAGTCGATAGTAAACATTAACCCCAGTGCAAATGAAACGAGACAGAGAGCGATTCTATGTTTAGCGTCGAACTATTAAAAATAACCGAGTCATTCAAATGTGTCAAACTTCTAAACGTTGACAAATGCCCGTGCAACAGTCGGTATTTTTTGGCTCCTGTCGTCCGGTTAAACTGGTTCCTCTACTTATATGAGTCAGTGCGTGCTTTGTAGTTTCACAGTTGTTTCCAGAAACTGCATGTTCACGTTTCTTTAAGTGATGTTTATCATTTCGATTCAGCTCCAAACGACCCCAGTTGTGCCACAAATCTCACAGAGAAATGACGTTACACGAACATCTGATGTTATGTTAGTGCCTAGATTCACTCTGAAACAAATAGTGTGGAAAACAGACCCACACACACCTTGCAGATTTCCTCACTTATGGTTGTGTGTGAGTCTGTTTTCCACACTTTTTGTTTCAGAGTGAATCTAGGCATTGCGGCCTTGTTTGTGTTAGCGATGGATCGTGCATCCAGGGTGAGCTGATGGAATAAAGCAGGGGTTTCAAATATATGGCCCGTGGGCCAGAACCGGCCTCTAAGGAGGTTTGATCAGGCTGGCAAAATAAGTTGAAAGTGAATAAAAATGCATGAAAGATTTGGAATTAATATTTTTAATTAGCTGCAATTCATGGATTATCCGCTGTTTTCATCAGAGTACAACGCCTTATCCCTGAGACAGACTGAAAACCTTGGTTCTCCGCTACACCCTCATTAGCCAAAATGTCGTTATCCAAACAGAGTAAAGTAAATGAATAGTGAAGAATTTTCAAAGAAAAATGGACCACGTTCTATTTATTTACAGAGATATTTCTAATATATATTATATATTTTTTTTTAAATATGAGGTAATTCATGGAATGTTTTGTAGAAGGACAGTTCGTTAAATTTCAATATGTTGGTGTGATATATATATATTTTTTGGTTATTTATAGCAGAGTATGGTATAATTTTTATACACTTGGTCGTATGTGGCCCATGATGTGAAATGAGTTTGACACAGCAGGGATAAAGTGAAGTTCAGGTCTCTGTGTCTTTCCGTCTCGGTTCTAGAGAGCGTGTTCATCTTCCTACAAATGAAAATCTGCGCTTGACGGAATGTAATGACGTTGAAATGGTTTGTAATGGTACATGGTTGGCGCTGCAGATGGCTGCCTCGGTGGTTGACACCAAGACAAAATCCTTTCTCTGTAACCACAGAACCTGGCAATACATAGGTTTGGTGGTTTTAATTTGAAGCTGTGGCAGTTTTAACTATAGTGGTGGTCTTTCAAACGCACCGTCCACTCCAGTCTGCTCACGCCAGGAGAAAAAGACCTCTGAACTGTTGAGTGATAAGGACTCATTTCACTAAGAGTTTGGCATAAAAATTGTGAGAATTGTTTTAGACATTGAGTCTAAACACACACACACACACACACACACACACACACACACACACACACACACACACACTCTATGTGTTGGCAGAAGTTCTGGAATGTTTCTCATGCCTTTCGTGTTGTGTAAGCGTTCTGGCGAGTGTGTGGGTCATCAGAAGCGTCTCACACACCCTTGACGGAGGTGAAGGCCGCGGCGCCATCTTGAGTGTCCATCTCTTCTGTTTTGATGGCTGGACGTAATGAGTGTAGAATCCTCGTGTGTGTTTGCTCAGGTCTCTCTTGGTTGTGTTTTTCTGGCTGCGTCTCTTTCAGTTTGAGGGTCAGTAGGATTGGCGCACCCGGTCAGGGCCACGTTACACATTAACAGCGCGCTAATGATTGTCGCCAACGGTCTGCTGCGGTTTATACGGGCCCTCCGGTCTCTCCCTCTCTCTTTCTCTGTCTGTGCGTGTGTGTTCAAGTTTAGTTTGTTTTTATTTGTTTGAAAATTAAGTATTTTGTATAAATTGTTCCTGTATTGTCTTTGATAAGATGATTGAATCCGAATCAGAAGTGCAAAGTACTTAAGTACACTTTAGGAATATTGTAAATAATTTTTACTTAATATTTATTTTTGATACTCAGCACAAAGTAGCCAAAAATACTAATAACACAACAAAGCACACATACAAATATTATGCTTGTTTCAATGTTTAAAGATTTTTTTTCAATTTCTTTATGCGTTTGTCATATTGTTTTTTTAAGAATCAATTGTATTATATATTTACAAAAATTCCTAAAGTGCACTCAAGTACTTTACACCTCTGTTCAGAATTGAGCGTCGTTTGTGGTTTTTATATAAGCTGGGTTTCTGATCATTCTTTTATTTTTGAGCTTCATTAACACGGAGTGTGTTTTATGACACGCTTGCGTCATGCTACGCTTGGGTGTAAATGTCTTGCTGGAAAGTTTCACGAAACTAAAATGAAATCACATGTTTGTGTGTGTCTCTGTAAATCTGTTTATTCCCTCCTCTGCACTGAAAAGAACTCTGCTGAGATAATTCTTCACAAGGGAGAGGGAATCAAGCCATTATTGGAGGAGGTTTTCTGATTTGAAGCACAACCGTTAAACAGTTGTCACCACAGCGCTCTTCAGTTGACTAAACCGTGTTCGTGCCATTTCGCTTAATGTAATATGTGGGATCATTTTTCTCTGGTTCACTGGTTCACCGTGTACCGTGATCGGCTTCATCTGACAGAGCCTGAAACATCAGCCTGCTGCGTTAAGTAATATTGTTGACCGGTACTACTTTGTTCATTACCTGTATATGACCATATAATTTACTTTTTCGGTCAGTTAAATGATTGTATTACTATATTTATTTATTTATTTATAATTTTACATTTTTTTTTTTTTTTCATTTGTTTTGTTTTTAATAGTTACTAGATTTCTAGTCCTTTTTTTATTTTAATTAATTTTGTAATTTTGTAATTTTTTTTTTTAATTATTTGTTACTTTTTTTTTACATTAGTGCACCCTTGATGTTGTTTAAACTTAAATATTGTTGAAATCCACATGGTCACTACATTTCTAAATGTTATTTGTAACACTTTCAGATTTTTTTTTTTTTTTACTAATTTACAAATTAGTAATGCGGATAATTTAGATAATGAACAATCATTATATATACACACACATTCATCTCAAAGTACTGTATATGTTTCTCGGTGCCATGCCTCGAGCGAGAGAAACCCGTAAGGTCAGACTTGATTTGACGAGCTGCTGGTGAGGAAGTGTCGGGTATCACTGTTGTAACTTGTTGGCCCCGCCCTCTTTTACCTGTATGGCTGGAATGCAACAGGTGGGACCGTGTTGGGCTCCGCTCACTCCTTCCGCTCAGCCAGGCCGACAAACAGCCGTCGAGGGCTGGGTGAAGAATAAGAAGCGAGGCCAAGAAGTTCTTGACACCGAATCGAGAGTGTAAAGCTGGACGCCGTGTGATTGAAAGTAACTTCTGGCTTCTCTTTCAGGACAGCGTCATGGAGGAGATGACGATATGGGAGCAGCACACCGTCACCTTGACTAAAGTAAGTTGAAGTCGAGCTGTTAATTCCTCTCGACCACACCTCGACCAGCCTCGTCCATGACACCCAGTGTCCCGTTTCCCCAGCGCTTGAAAGTTGAGAAGGACTGAACGTTGGTGACCAATTGTGAAATCTTGATTGTAGTTTTCTTCCCCCTTCGTGACACGCCCAAATGTTGGAATGTCAGGTTTTCAGTCACGTGACGTTCTGCGGAGTAGAGGAAGCCATCACCCAGCTTGTTTCTTGCTTCTTTTAATGTAATCTGCTCTTTTAGATGTATTTCTTTTGTTGCCTTTTACAATTATTTATCATTTTTGTTTCATGTAATGTTTTTTTTTGCATTCGTTTCTGGCTATTTTTAATAGTTTGGGGAAAACAATACTTTTAATTTCATATCTTTTTTTTTACCCCCATAGGATTCCAAGGTGGGCTTTGGTTTTGCTCTTTCAGGTGGTCTAGACAAACCAAATCCTGCCAACGGAGACTCTGCCGTGGTGGTCTCGGATGTGATTCCCAATGGGCCTGCGATGAACCGGCTTCAGTGAGTGCCGACCTCCATTCTGCCGCGTTTTGTTCTGACCGAGACCAAACTCAAATATCAGTCAGATGCTGTTTATTAAGAAATCCTTTTCTTCAGAACTCGAGACCAGATAGTCATGGTGAATGGGGTTTCGATGGACAACGTCTCCTCGCTCTTCACCATTCAAACCCTGAGGAGCTGTGGGAAAACCGCAAACATTGTAAGTCGAAATATTTTAAACTTTTTAAGCACTAGAGCTTCAAGACACTTTCTCATTCTCAGACCGTGAAGAGACCACGCACGATTCAGATTCCTGCAAGCAACAAGCCGACTCGCTCGTCCTCTCAATCCAACCTTCTCAACGACGAGGCGCCGCAACGGAAGGGTGGTCGTGATGCCAACACCGGTCGCAACCGGAGAACACGCAGCGTGACGCCCGAGCCAAACGGTCACGACCTTCCCATCACCTCTGGCTTCAAGAGGCTGCCCAACCAGGACGTGCAGAACAAACCCATCAAAACAACCCTGATCAAGAAGAAACCGTCAGATGGTCAGAGCCTGGACGCAGCTCCACCGCTGCTCCGGACACTCTTTAAGGCTTTTGTCTGTTTGTTTAGAGTATGGAATGAAATTAGGAAGCCAGATTTTCATCAAGCACATGAGTCCCACCGGTCTGGCTGCTAAAGAGGGCTCATTACAGGAAGGAGATCTGGTTCTGAAGGTGACACGTTTTTCAACTCTCCTCCACGCTCCACACCTCACTTTACAAACCCTCCTTTCAGATTAACGGCATGACCACCGAAAACCTGTCCTTGCTCGAGACCAAACACCTGGTGGAGAAATCTCGCGGCAAACTGACTATGTTGGTTCTGCGAGACGACCGCAGGTTCCTGGTGAGCATCCCTGATGTGGAAGACAGTCCTCAGAACAGCGCCGATGAGAGGCAGGATGACAGCAGCTCGGACCTGGAGGGTGAGAGAGGGCGCCACCACCATCTAACACTTAACCCTTCTTGCCAGCTGATTAAAACCATTTTCTAGTATGTGCTGGACACAATCTCGAGTGCCTATGTTACACGTTGTTCACAAATCAGTCCACGCGTTTGGACAGTGTAAAAGTTGATCAGTGAGCAGTGAAAAGATACGGTAGTCATTTTTACGGGCCAGAGATGACTTTCATCTTACTGATGCACCTTTTGTTTGTGAAAAAGAAATTTCAGACCTAGATTCTGATGGCCCGGCGGGAAACCGAAACGCCCGCGTGAAAGAGCGCCGATCTCGCAGGTGAACACCAGCTTTTATCCCTGCCTTGTATAAATCATCCAGTTGCACTCAGCGTCTCCTCCTTCCATATTCATCGTTTCACAGGAATCGTGCCGAGCCTGTGGCCAAGCAGCGGGACTCTTCTCCTTTACACTCCACGCTCAGACCAGCCACCCAGTCCGCACCTCCTCGCCGAGGTGAGGCCGTAAGGAGACCGGACCATGAAATGTGTTTTGTGTATTTATAATATGTGTGTGTGTGTGTGTGCGCGCAGTCCCGTCAGAATCGGAATCGGACCACAGCGACTCTCCTCCACCGTCAAGACACGACACTCTGGACAACAGAGACCGATACAAGTAGGGCTTCAGCACTCGCACTTCTTATCAGTCTTTCAAGTATTTTTAGATTTTTATTGATTGTATATCGAAAACTAAGTGCAATTAGTTAGTGCATCTAATAAGATTTTAAGTCCTTTTTAAAGGACTTTTTAATTAATTTTTTTTTTTTTCATTTTTGCCGTTCTAGGCCGTACCCGGGAGCCTCTACTTTACCAAATCCTAAAGCCTCGCCCATCACCCAGAACTTCTCCACGGCGTCACGACCTAGAAGAGGTCAGTCTCGGGACACAAACACTTAATTGAAATTCCTCTCTTGACGACAGTTTCCCCTTCTACTAGCGGTTTCAGAGTCCGATTCAGACCGGAGCAACTCTCCACCGGCCAGACGAGAGAGTCCGCGGCAAGACAATCCCACCAGATACAAGTATGAAGCCTTTCCTAGATAAACGAAACGGAGCTTGGTTGGCCTATATCTGCGTCTCCACCGTGCTTGTTTCTGACTTCGACCCACAATTGTCAATATAAATGACACTGAACTTTGCCGCTTATTAAATCACTTGTGATTGTGCCAGGGTCCTTCCCAGTCTCCCTCCTCCTGGCATGAAGCAGTCGACCATTAGCACATCTCAGGATTTCCCTCGGCGAATGGCCTCGCCGTATAGACCCAGAGGTGATTCTTGCCCACAATCCTTTCGGATTTGCTGTTTTTTCAGCAGCATTAACAGAGTGTGTGTGTTGTGACGCAGCCTCCGAGTCGGAGTCGGATGAAAGCACGGAGCCACCGCGCAGACAAGGCACTCCGGCCAGCCTGGAGTCCCGCAGTAGATACAGGTACACATGAGGAAGTCCTCGGCCTCCCAGTCGTCTGTCCACCTCCTGTGAAACCACGCTGGTCTTAGATTAGCTTTCATGTGCTCTATTGTTGGAAGCAATCTTGTGTCTTTCATTTGTTGTATTCATGTGTACCTGTGATTTTTGACCTTTTTCAAATAAAAGATACCGGATCAACCCGAGTTTGCTCTTGTAATATGTCCCTTTCTGCACTGTTGTGGATCTCCTGGCCCTCTTGTATCGATCTATCAAGAACCCGCAGTAAACACACAAGCAGCACATTCACACTCACACTGGTGTGTGTCACCACAAGTGATAAAACATGTAATCAATCGGGCAATTAATAGTTGATCATTGATGGAATAATTCTAGTGATCTACATATTAAAATTATTGAACATAATAATAATAAACTCAGTCCCACCCACTTTCCAAGGCGGACACGCCTCCTCATCCCTATGTGAATATTCCCACTGTTCCCATGAGGCTTACGTTTCCTCTAATTCCTGGATTCGTGTTTCCAGCTTCCTTCCCTATAACTGCTCTTTCTCTCTGATCTTATCCCACTCTTCTCCCTCTCTCCTCCGCAGGGCAGCCCCTGAGGTCATGGCTTTCCCTGCCACGGAGTCCCCAAAACGGGGGAAGCCCTCCACCCCGGTGCAGAGAGGTACAGCACAGAATACACTGATGGGTGGATTTAATAACTAAATAAAAAATACTCTGAATTAAAAGTATACATATTTTTCATATTTGCATTCAATGGTTTTTCCTTTCAAAACAACTTGTGTGTCCACTTAATCAGTTCCTTCCGAGACCGAGTCAGATGCAAGTTACAACTTTCCTCCAAAGCCTTCAGCCCTCAAAGCTTCGGGGAACAGGCAGGGGTGAGACCTTCATTTGGCTGATGCGCTCTACAGGCCATAAAACCCGTCTATACTTGCTTTCAGGACGGAGAAGCAAGTGCCTCTGATGCAGAGTGGTCAGGAACCTCTCCGAGCCGGACCGGCCAGACCACCTCCTGAAGGTCTGCTTGTGCTCCTCATCTGTAAAGCCAGCAATCAATGCTTCTAGTTTCTAAAAGCCGTTTTTCTTCTCAGACTCGTCTGACTCGGAAAGAGCCGTCTCACCCGCGAGGAGTCCTGACAGTCCCTTCCGGCACAACAACTACAGGTAGCGGTGGCTTAAGTGACC
>SOMO01000031.1:884162-912242 GCA_028128575.1 Paedocypris carbunculus | reverse complement strand
CACAGTTCCGTTATTATTTTCACTTTAAATTAGCAGCTGAGACGAGAATGGAGAGTCAGCACAGCGCACATGAGTCAAACGCTTTACATTTCTATTCTCTCTCGCATTCTTTGGCCCAATTAAGATGAATTTTGTCCCAAATAAATGAACAACTCTAGGCTTCAGAGGATTCATTTCATAAGAACACGGCCAGTATAAGTGGCTGGTCCAATTAACCGAGTTCTTCCCAGTACAGAGTGCATGTACAAAACACTTATGAATCACAATGAAGAATAAATCTCACAGCAGCCTCCTTTGTTTTAAACTCCTTCTCCCTCTGCAGACGGTACTGCTCAANTGCATGTACAAAACACTTATGAATCACAATGAAGAATAAATCTCACAGCAGCCTCCTTTGTTTTAAACTCCTTCTCCCTCTGCAGACGGTACTGCTCAATCTCAGCTTGCGCTTCCTCTTTCGCCTGTCGCAAGCGACGATTCTTCCCTAGAAACAATCAGAACGCACACACTTATCAGATGAGACATCAGAAAGAGGCTTGCTCATAAACACCTGACAACCATCACATGCCTTGATTTGCACAAAAATCACTTCAATTTTTACATTTGCATACAAAAACATGTTGAATTNATGCTTTTATTCTGGCAGTCTTTTTCTGATCATGTGCTTTTAACAGAAGTCTGGAGACAATATTTGAAGAACCTAAAGAGAAGAACGGCTCGCTGGTTTGCATCAGCCATCAGAAACGAAAGCGTGTTCTAGACTTTCAAGATTTTACACTTCCACGCAAACGCAAAACTAAAGCGAAACTGGGGCCTCTGCTCGTGAAGGGCCCGAGGGGACGGGCTCACAGGGGGGCGCAATACGACGCAGACCTTGACATAATGCTGATCGAGATACTAACAGAGCTGGACTTGAAGTCTAAGCCACAGATTTCTCAGTCATTCAAGATCTTCGTTGTTGTCTGAAGAGCGTTGTGGATAAGCCTCACCTGGTCACTTTAACTGTTAAAAGAAATAACACGCACTTTTTATAAACACACGCTTCACAATATAGAAATTAGTTTTTTCATGCTAAGACACTATTTACTCTAAACTAAGCACTTCATCATCTTTACAATGTTTTTTTTTTTTTTTTTACCATAACTATAGCTGGGTTTCTTTTTTTTATTTGTCAAAAATGTGTAAAGATTTGATGAAAATTTGCCCATGAATGCGGAAGCATCTATAAACGTACATTTAGATTACATTTTGTTTTCAAGTACGTTATCTGGGTTGTAAGGAATTACCTCCGGATTTATTATATTGGAGGATTTGCTTGGCCTGTTTTCTAGGCCCCGCACTGTGATTGTTTGGCCACCTATCCAGGGTGTATCCCGCTTTCAGGCCCCGTGACCCAGAAAAGATTAAATGTTTTTAAAAATTCTTGAAATTATACTGCTGCTTGTACATTTTGTTAAGCTTCTTCCTGTTTTTTTTTTTACATTTTGGAAAAACAATTTTGAAGCTTTATTAAATTGTCTAGCCATTTTTTTTATTATGGTTTCAAGTGAATTGGCTTTGAAAAATGGCCTGTTCTGTGAATTGTTGGCCACCAACCCCTGTGTCCTGCCTCAGTTCCTGAGGAAGAAAAATAATGGATGTGTGGATGGCATTATTATTTGGTAGAACTATTTCCTTTTCATTTCCTCACATTTTCCCCTTTTTGTTTTATTTTTAAGTTCCAATAAAACGAGGGTTTACAGATGTGTCTTGCCACGGTTTGTTTGTAATATTACATGTCTTTTTACGTAAAATAAGTTTATAAATCATTTCTGGAGATTTTTATTTCCTGATATGATGTTTCAATCTTGAGGAATTGCCTTATTACTTTTAATGCAAGTATTAATAATGGGAGAGATGGAGGGTTTTCACATTCTATATTATGTGCTGTCACATGCTGTGGTTTTGTGTTCTGTTAGTGAACCTGTATATGTACAAAAAAAAAGATGTTAACAAAAAGGAACGTGCATTGAAATACAATTTTGTGAATCTGACTTCCATAGGTATTTTATTTTTATGAAACAAAACAAAACAGAAAATTGTATTATTCAGATTGGTAACTAGTGGGGAACTACCAAACCAAAACTGTTATTTAAGTTGACAAATTCCAGGAAAGTGTCATCAATACCTGGACCTTTGACTCCTTTAGCTAGTCTCTTCGCTCTGCTGTCAGTGAAAGGGCACCGTTCACATCTCAAGATTGTGTACGTGCCAAGACTAACATGAAATTCAGTAAATACGAACTAATGTTCCGAAAGGAGTGGGATGTGACGTGTAAGGGAAAAGAGCAAAGATGTTTCAAAGTGTTAATCTGGTCTAATGAAAACTGGTTACAACGCTGCAACTAAAACAATGAAGGAATCTATATTCACTAAATGTTACATTCAAAGTACGGAATGTTCAAGGTCGATCGAGCGTTGTCCCTCTGAGGGGCAACAGCGGACGCGTGGTAACACTGGTGCCAATGCCTCATCCAACACCAAAACACCAAGTCTATAATTATAAAAGTAGAAGTCTATAAATTCAGGTCTGTTGTGTTTGCCTTTCGAGTAACAGCAATTTAGACCAAAAAGGATAGTTAAAAAACAGCCTCTTGAACCTCTGATTCTTGTGATATTTAGCATTGTGGTGTTCACCAAAAAGATCTTGACCTATTAGAAAAAAAGTTACACACCTCAGCGAAGTGAATGCACACAAACAAACCAGTAAATACTGAAATTCAGTAAATAAAGGAGTGGGATGTCCCGAAAGGAGCAGGATGAGACGTGTACAAGAAAAAGGACAATACTGTTTCAGTATTAATATAAGTGTTAAACTGAAAAATGCTTCCTCCCTTTTGCAGTCAATGTACTGGATCAAGGTCGATCTACCGTTGTGCCACACGCACGCACACATGTACTTTATACTATAATAAAAAAAAATGTGCAAGAAAAGTGTGTTTGTAAGAATACCTCCATCGCACATTCCCGTCCATTACATCATGTGTCCGGGAGAAAAGAACCTGCTATCGCTATAAAAGCTACAATGTTAAAATTACAAGTAACAATAATCAAGGTCAGTTGTGACGTTGTGATTTGAGAGTTCCACAACTAAAGAGTGTGTGTGTGTGTGTGTGTGTGTGTGGGCCGTGCCGGTCTTCGCGCGCAGATATAAGCTTGTCAAGTGTCCAGCAGCGCTATTCCTTCTGAACTTCTCTCATTCTGAACTCCTTCTGAACTTCTTCTCTCTTCTCTCAGACCTGCTCGCATCGTGATGTCTCGCTCTCTGATTCTGATTGTCGGGATGATATCTGTTGGTGAGTTCGTTTAGGAAAAGGAACTTTCTAAAAGCTTTTTGTGCATTGATGTGGTCAGTGTATTGATTGTGTATTGCTTGATCAGGATTGGGACAGTGGACCTGGGACAACTATTCCACGCCGATGGTTGTGACCAAGGCTGTCGGAGACACTGTCTGGCTGGGCCCAAATCTTACTGACCTGCCTACGTCTACTACTGACCGCTCTTATTGGAGTTTCAAAGAAATGTTCATCGTGAGTTTTGTCCATCCAGGAGGTGCGGACCGAGTCCATCTACACCCCAATCTCACTCTAGAAATCCGGGAACTGGAACTGAATGACACCGGGACCTACAATCTGTATGCGGAGTACAACAGTGGTTGGCATGGAGGACACATATACCTGCACGTTCTCGGTCAGTGTGAGAATCACTTTGCTATTCAAAAATTTGTATTCAAATTGTATTTAAGTATCTATTACCAATTAAAACAAGTTAGATTTTGCCTAAAGATATTTTCATTGATTGCTCTATGTCTGCTGTTTGTTCCAGAGGAAGGACACGGAGGAGAACCAGAAGGAGGACACGAAGGAGGACACGGAGGAGAACCAGAAGGAGGACACGAAGGAGAACCAGAAGGAGGACACGGAGGAGAACCAGAAGGAGGACACGGAGGAGAACCAGAAGGAGGACTGACTTCGGGAGCCATCGCTGGGATCGTCTGTGGACTGCTCTTCGCTGTGGCTGTGGCTGTGGGCTTAGTTCTTCTCGCCATGTTCAAGCTGCGAAGGTGAGTAAAAAGCTTAAAGAGTTTTGTTTTGAGTTGTAGTAACTGGAGCTGTGATTGTGTTTTCTGGTCTCGCTGATCCAGGGTGTGGGAGCTGCCTCGACTTGAAGACGGGATGAGACTGTCTGAGCTGACACCCAAAGCGGCGCTTTAAGGATGTGGGTCCACTCACTGTGCAGTTCCACCGGCCCGTGAGATGCTTTCATGTCGAGCTGCAGTAGCAATGGGCCGGTGATATATGGCACAGACTTTGATGACGGCTTTATTGTTGATCACAATATTTTCGGTCACAAATCCAGCCAAAATAAAATTTCTTTAAAGAATGCTTGACTTCGTTTGTATTTTTGTGCTGCATTAACACCATTGATCACACATCTCTTCACTCACTGTCTCACTGATCACTTCAACACACTCGTTTAAATGATTTGTATTTGTACTTAATTTTAATGAACTCAATAATGACCATAATTTATTTTAAAATTTAAATGAGGCAGATAAATAACTACACAACGCTATTGCTGTTCTGTACATATGATTAAATAAAATTATTACACACACGCACACACGCACAAAAACACACGAACGCACGCACGCACGCACGCACGCACACACACACACACACACACACACACACTCACAAGCGATTAATTGTGCATTTGCTCCTTGTTCTTTGAAAAACAAATTATTCGTTTAGTCGCTTGACTTGACTCGACGAGTTTTTTAACCTCTAAACCTAGATTTTTAATCTAAATATGGACGGACTGTTCTGATCATTCTTTGATTGCTTTAAATGTATTTAGCCCTATGTGTAGTATACTGTGGCTTTAAGAGGGTGTGTTTAAAGTGTTGACGCTGTTCTGCATCGTGGAAGTAAAGGAGACGAACGTGAGTTACAAGAGCTCGACTGTGTCTGCGTGTGCTTATTTCTCTTACCACATGAACCCACAAATATATATATATAAAAAGAATACAACACTATGAGCACCCGACATCTCCATTGTGACTCTGACTGACTTACCAAACAAATCAAACTGAAATATGACTGACATAACAAATAAAACATACCGCCCCCGGTTTTCCAATGGTAAAAAATAATTACATATATACTATTTCTGGGTCAAGGGTATCTGGAGCTAATCTCGCCATCTAAATCACACAAACGTATTAAATATTTAAAACTTTTTTATCATAAAAATATCATAAAAAACGACCTTTGCTTTTGGGTGATTGTATTTACGTTCACGGCTCGATTTTTCTTGTGAATTAATTGAGCCCTCCGTTCCGGTAGATGGCGGCAGTGCGTCTTGTGACGCGGATGAAGCGCCGCCGAGTCGGTCGCGTGCAGCGTCATGGCATCCAGCATAGGCAGGATGTTAGTTACCCACCTGGCAGCGACGAGCAGAAGCAGGTAGGTGTTGTGGTTGGAATGATTATCAAATCATATCGTGTCTCTTTAGATGAATACAACTGATTAACTTTAGTATTCCATCTTCAACGTTATATGACGAGCATGAACAGCTGCACTATTGGTTGCCTGCCACACACTTCTAGTACTGGTTAAATTTTACAAAAGATGTTGTGGCTTATCACGACTCTTCTTCAAGGTAACATTTTGTTTCAGTTTTTTATAGGAACGGCGATTAAAATACAATCATTGTTTTTGCCGAGTTGTTTTTATTGAACAAGGATTGCTCAAGGATTGTTCAGTTGACTCTTCAAAATGTAATGAATGAAATGTAAAACTGTTTTTTAAAATGTGTATCTAAAAATGACTCTAAATATTTTTCCTAAAAATGTTGTTGTAAAGTCTAATACATCTGTGTGTTTCTTCTGACAGTTTTTTGTTGTCCCGTGGCTGCAGATGGGGTCACCTGAGGTCATTCTCAAAAGGTCAGTGGTTTTTAAAATCTCTTTAGATCATTTGACTCATGCTGGTAGGAACAGTATGTCATGGGTTCGATTCCCAGGAAAAGTGTTGAGCTCGTAATTGTGTTATAAAGTGGGGCTGGGCAATTAAAAATCTAAATCTCGATTAAGTGAACATTTTAACATGATTACGATTAATGAACAATTGTTTTATTTATTTATTTTTTTGCTCCATAGTTCACTGTCAAGTTTTGTACTATAAATATGCTCACATGGAAAGTGAGAGGTTTTTGAATAAAGTGTGCATTACTTGATTTTAAATTAATTGTAGGAAACTAGCGATGGGCAATATGGCCTAAAATCCATAGTGCGATATACATTGCAGCCTCTTGCGATAACGATATATATTGCGATTTATATAAATTATAATAGAACCATTTCAGAACAGGTAACATAGACCCTAAAGAAAGCCAAACTGCTATTTTATTTTTAAGAAATAATGAATCGTTGCATGTGGTTTTCAGAACATTTATTATGCAAAACTGTAATTAAATCTTTCACCCTTTAAATCCATGTCTCTCTACCGTTTAAAAAGGGACCATGTCCTTACACATGTAAACAGTTATTTCCCTAGTAATTTCAATCTATCTTGGGCTCTTTCTAATATAAGAAGTAGGGGTGTCCCGATACAACATTTTAACTTCAGATACGATACAGATATTGCAGCCACCAATACCGATACAAATCCGATACAATAATCAGATATTGATATAGATCAACAGGAGAACAAAAGTAAGCAACAATAAGTATGGAAAAAAACCGACCGATTTATTATCTCTTGGTTGCATAAATTTGAACCTTTTACATAAAAAAAAAAATGAATTAAAAATAAGGACAGTTGATGCGGCCTCGAGACAAATTCAGACAGGCACGAAGTCGATGAGCGCTTTAACATGCGAAGTCAATGGTGCAAAAGTAACTCCTGTTTTAAATGATGTGAACTTATTAAACTTGAACAAATATTAGTCTTAGACTCTTTTAAAATACATAAATAAATAAATAAATAATAGTGATGTACCGAAATGATAATTCTTGGTCGAAAAACCGACAAAGAGGAAAGCCTGGCCGAAAACTGAAACACCGAAAGATATTGTGGCATTTATTAGTAGTACCTTTGCATTTATTGTTATGATGGTTTACTAACTTTACTAAAATCAAGGCATTGCAATTGCCTAAATTAATAATGAAGTTTCAAAGAATAAATCAAACAGAATGTGTTGCAAATTATGCATATATTGATTAAGGATATTAAATATTAATTAATCAACACTACAGATTATAAAGTATAATTCAAACTGAAATGCTTAACTTGACCCTACTCATGTGTACATAAACAATAATATACATGCCTCCCTTGCTTAAATGTTGTAAAATTAAATGTTATAAAATTGCCTAAAAACATAATTGCCTACTTATTAGTATTATTAGAGGAACTTTCTTGCAGGATTTCATTGAACATATCAGACAACCAGGGAGGGTACAAACCTCTCATCTGTAGCTAAGAGACGCGCTGTGCTCCATCTGCTGTGCCTGCGCAGGTTCTGTGCGTCCATCGCTGTCTGTTTTATTTCTCGCGCGCGCTGCTTTAATTCCTCCAAATAATGCTCTTTATATCGCGGATCAAGTACAGTCGCGATGAAGTGCAGAGGATTCGAATAGAGGATTCGCTATATCTTTCCTAGGTTTCCTAGGTCTTTATTAGTACATGTAATAAATAAACATGTTACAAAGGTGTTGTTTAGTTTAACCTTTGGAAGGTGTTTAATAAAAAGCTACAGTTTATAATGATGCAGCGGACAATCTCACATGAACGTTTACCACCATCTTGGAAGAATACAGAATTCAGGATTTGCAGGACGTAATTTAAAGATGGTGGCTCTGTTTGGCACGCAGACGCTGACAGAAGAGACAATAAAACATCGCCATTCCAGGAGAACACAAGCTTATTTTATTTTTTGGAAGCAAGATCTCTGAAACTAACCAGTGTGTTTGTTGTTTTTTGTGTGTTTTTGTTTTATTTATTTAAACAGGGTACCAACAATAAAACCATTATCAGGGCACTGTTCAGAAGTTAGGTCATTGTAAGAACTGCTTGTTTAAAGTCCAACAGCCCGCAGCTTCAGCCTTCTAATGCATTTATGACCAGATGTTTCAAGTAACAAAGTACTCAAGTAACGAAGTAAAAATTAAGTAATGCTACTTCGTTACCTTAATAAAGTAGAAATTTGGCTTACTTTTACTTTACTAGAGTATTTATTTTTCCTGCTTACTTTCTGCTTCTACTACTTGCTCATTTTTTTAAGCAATTATCTTTCTAATCGTTACTTTTTTAAAACTAGCCGCGATTTCATTTCCCCTATTTCTTGTTTTTGCGCGCAGATTGTCCTGTTTTTTGGACATCAAAATGTGGTCACCTATGGTAAAACAACTCTCTTTGCATGCGCTGCAAGCTCTGCATACCCACTTTTGCAACTGAACAAAGCATACTGGTGAATCTTGTTATTTTTTTTACGTCACTCAAATAAAGGTAATTGATGACATGATTCTGAAATGACTTTTTTCCCACCATTACAATACTAGTAATATTTCCAGTCTGAAACATGTCAATGCTTAGTAGTGCGCACATATGGTTCTTTTGTAACAAAATTATCTATAATGACATTTTTTTCTTGCATTACTTTTACTTTTTTACTTAAAAGTAGTTTTATCAGTATTAGTAACAGTACTTTTACTTTAGTAAAACATTGGGCATGTTACTTTTACACAGAAGTACTTTTTAACTCTAGTATTTCTACTTCTAATTAACTAATGAAAGTGACCACTTTTGACAGCACTGTTTATGACTCACTAGCTCTGTCAAATTAGATGAACAATAAACACTTCAAGATTGTAATTCAGCCTCTCACCACATGGTGTCAGCACATTCAATTGCAACTCTCTCCTTGGAGCAACTTTTCAATTGTGGCAAAAGTGATTGCTTGATAAGTTTCAAATTGTTTTGGGATTGTTGTCATTTTGAGACATTGTTGTCATTAATTGTGTATTTGTCAAGTAAAGGTCTGAAAGCAAGTCCTTAGACTTAAAGTACTCACTGCTGCATTTTCCAGATGGTTTGAATACCGCTGCAAAATCAAAGAATCCAAACTTTGTCTTAATCGTCTCAGTCAGCCTCGCTCTGAAATGATGTCAAAGACAAGCTATCGTCTGCTTCCACTCAGAAGAACACAGCACGGAAGACGGCATTAGTAAGATCAGGGCGAAGCGTGAAATCCAAGAACGATTTGCTGTTTGCTGGGATTCAATCTCAAAACTAAACATAAGAAACACTTGTGACGTATCTGAAAACTTAAGCCTTGAACCTCAAATGTTAGTGAAAATATGGCTTCTCATCCTGCGCAAGTTGGAGGCTACTACCTTAGGGATTATTGTCTTTTTTAAGGATTTCAACAATAAGCAACAGTCCAAATCAATCCAACAGTGAGAAATATTAATGTCGCATGTACGCCAATGTTAGCACTCCATACCAAAAATAAGCACCCCTTGATTTTTCAGGCACAAAATAAAAATTTCAAAAAATGAGATATTTTTCTTNAAAAACTTTTCTATTCATAAAAACTCAAACTTCCAGAACTCTTGGGAATGGATGGGTGGTTCAATTATTTTAAATAATTCTGATCTTTAACTCTCGAACAATAAAGTGAATGAATGATTCATTTCGAGTCGCTCATTCATTTTGTTCATTTTTTACAGAATGTGGTGCTGTCGCTTGGCTTTCACGTGAAAAGTGAACAAAAAAACAATTGATCCGAAAACATCCATTTGAACAAGTGAATGATTCCTCTCGATACAAAGCCTGCACGGTCTCAGAATCTGTTTTCATGGTTTCAGACTTTCACAACTCAGCAGATCTGTTGGAGAGCAGCGGCAGCTTCGTTATCAAATGACAATTTAGAAGTTTCACGAATGTTCTCAAGGCATTTGCAGACACTCTGTGACCATCAGAGCTGCTGAGATCGGGAAGACCAAAGTAATAGGAATTCTTGTACGCTTATCAAAAAGAAGAATCAAATGTTATACGTTAGTTAGACGTGTTTAGATTTTCTATTTCCAAGAGACATTGTGAGATTTCTTTCAACTAAAAACTCACAGATAAACGTTTCCACAAGGTTGTGTTTGAAACGAGGGAATGTGCTAGGTGCAGCTGGTTGGATGAAGTCTGCACCGTGAAAGACGCTCTATTAATAAATATGACTTTGACCTAACACTGGCCGCTCTAAATATAAACCGCACAATTCCACATGGCGAATGTCTATTTGTGGAATAGTCTGTGATTATTCATCAAGTGTGTGTAGTTTCACGTGTGCGTTTTCTGTCATTGAATGTCTTCAAAGAGGTTTGAATCCAGCCAACTTCAGATTTCTCCTGCTAACTGACTCACACTGTGTCGAAGCATCTTCCTGCCTGCCCTGCGAATCAAACCTGCAACCTTGATTGCCGCAAACACCATGTTCCTCTGATTGAGCTGCAGGAAATCAACTCTGTGCAATAAATAAATTAATCCGTGCTGAGAGCTGTTTAGTTTGACAAAACTAGTTTGCTGAAACTCGTTTGACATGTAAACCATCTATTCCGTGATTTGTACTTCGTAAATTCAGACAAAACATTTGTATAAATGATAATAAAATAGTATTAAATATAAAAACATGTTACGTAGCGGTTGTTTAGTTTACCCTTTGGCAGGTGTTTATAAAGGCACTTTATATGATGATACAGCAGACAATCTCACATGAACGGTTACTGCCATCTTGAAATAACGTCATGTAAATCCCTGAGATTTCCATAATCTTGCAAGAACAATGACATCGCTTGGTCACTGCGACTCGAGATTACAGAAATCTCAGGGATTTTCTTAGCGTCATTTTAAGATGGCGGCTCTACACGAGAGAAAAAACAATTATTCACATTTGTGTTTTGTTTTTGAATTTTTCATATTTTGGTCAGGCAGCACTTTCACCAGTAAGGCTGCATTTTCATTTTAAATCACAAGCGTCTTCTCCAGTTGTGCGTCGCACGTCACCCGAAACTCCTGTGCACGCACTCTCGTAGCAGCGACTTTCTCACACACACAAACATCATTGTACTATTGGCAAAACTTGATGTTATATCCGCATCAATATGCTTCATAGCATTGAACTCTGATTCCAAGAATCACACACAAGTCTGTTGTATCTCAACCGTACTTTTAACTGACTTCTTCGGCAGCAGCACATCAGTAATGACGCAATGCGAGCATCACCCTCTACAGTGCGTAACATTAGCCAGCACTTTTAATTATAAATATTGTATAATTATTTATAATTGTTTTGCAAGAGCGAATTATTGTTAAAAAATTATTAGCGCATTAGCATCCAGCACCAGCAGTGATTGAACTTATCAAACTGTCATTATTGGTTAGTGACATTTCTGTCAAGAATGTTTAAAAAAATATAACTTTATAAATCAAACTGTTATTGTTGAACCAGTGTTTGTGAGTTAAATTCTGAAAATTGCGGAAATTTGAAAAAATCTGTTTACTGTAAATGTAAAATAAAATTGAGAGTAAAAGAAAGGCGTGGAAATTGCTTTTATTCACTCTTGGACTTGAATTTTAGGTTTCCCGGGACTTCAGGCCCGCGTTCGACCACTTCCCGTTTTTCTAGCAACGGGTGGAGGCCTTCTCGGCTACAACCAGTATGAGCGATATAAAGATCGGCAACTAGAAAAGCTTGGGATAGAAGTACCACCACGGATTGCCGGCGAGGTTCAGGTAAGGTCAGAAAGCAGGTCTGCTTCGGTCACGATGCTGATGATGGCTTAATGTCTCTGGATACTGACGAATGGGATGTGTTTGTTTACGCTGATGCTTGTGATCATGGGAGTTCATACAGTTCAAGACGTGTTGATTAATTTCCGTATTTGCGTGTTCTATGTGTGCATGTGTTTCCTCCGGGTCTCTGGTTTCCTATCACAGTCCATAAACATTCAGGGGAAGAGGAGTGAGATTGTGAATGTGTGTCTGTGTGTCCTGCTCTGTGATTGGTTGGTCCCACCTTCAGGCCCAGAGTTCCGAGGATTAGAAATGGTAATGGTAAAGTGCTGCCGATAATTGATGGACGGAGTAGTGATTGTTTATGATCGATTTCGTCCATATTAACACATATGAATGATTCTGTCCATATAAGGGTGTATTGGCTATTTTTTTCTCTTGTGAATATTGTTGAGCATTTCTTGATGACTATTTTAAGTTATTTCTAATCTGAGTAACGTTTGAAATGTGTCTGTCTGTGGTATTATTAGCTTCAGACTTGGAGCCCTGCTGAAGTTTGGTTTGCAGTGTCTCTGGTAAACAGACGGCCAGCAAACAAGAGCTTGTCAGTGTGACCGTGCTGGAAATGTCAAGCTGTATAGAGTGAAGACCAGCGTTTACCAGTAGACATCACCTTTTATGTTGCTGACTAAACCTGACGCTTAAGCAAAAATAAACATATACAATAAACAATAAATTATAATTAAAAAAAATAAATTAAAAAGTAATGAATTCTGACACAGTGTTCATTGAGTATTAATAGGTAAAAGAAGCTTTTGTGCTTTATTCTATAAACATCAAAGTGAATAAAAGTCCTTAACTCTTAAAACAAGAGCTGAGAATTCATCGTGATTATTGTTTGATCCGGACACATCAGCGGACTCTTACGAATCGTGTTTCTTGTGTCTGATTGGGCCTTTATGTTCCGAGGGGTCTAAGTTTAGCGCGTGGTGTTTTATCTCACATATGCAGATTAACATTAAGCTCCAACGTGGAGCTCATGAATGTTTGAGTGACCGTCAGACATCGGTCATAACCTCACTGTGTGAACTTTAAACAATAAAAGCCCACGACTGTCTTTATCTTGATGAACGATATGAGGATGATGAGGCGATGACGTTTGCTTTTCATGGGTTTGGCTTTCGTGAAAGACAAAGTGTTTGGCGGGTTGTAGGTGGAAAATCAAATGGAGAACGCTGGTCTAAATAAAGTAAACCTGTAAATGTCAATGGATGGAAATCAATCAGAAATTAATACGGATAATCTTTTAAAAGTCAAAATCATTGATTATTTTTCACAATTTTAATGTTGAAGCGAGATCAAGGACAAAGCAGGTGTGTGCAGGTGATGGGCGGAGTCAGTGACGGAACAAACCGCGCGTCTGTTGCAGTGTCAGAAGTCTGAGTTTGCATCATGGTTTCCAGTGGGAAGATCAACACTGTTGATCCTTTGATTCAAACAGTGTTGCAGTTTATCTCGTGTTCTGGTGATAAAAGAACGAAATCAACATATTTTTTGTTGTTGAGTGAAATATGGACACGTGCAGTACTGGTGAGATAGTGTGTGAGTGTGTATTTCTTCTTATATAGTGTGTGTAGACATAATATATCTATTATACTCAGACATGTATATACTCAAAATAAGCTGAACTGTAAAGATTTTGAAGCTGCGACAATATAATTTGTTTTTATTTAGAGGAGAAAGAAAAGTAAAGTCACTTTAAAACAATACCAATAAATAAGCGATATTATTATTTCCTCAGGTTTATTCTAAAATTAAATAGTTTTTTTTCAGATTTTGTCATTACTAATTGTCACGTAAAATCTACAAGTTTACTTTAGGTTCAACATGTTTTAAAACAGAATAATAGGTTGAGAGTTTCAAAATAGCAAATATTCCCAAGTGTAATATTTTCTGGTTGTGATGTTTTACCTATAGCCAGTGTCTGTAAAGTGGAATAAATTGAAGGTTAACAACAGTTGCAACGATAATTGTGAAGGCTGATTGTGATTGACGGTTTGATCCACCCTCAGATTGTTCCCTCTAGTGCGGCGTTAGTGTTCAGGGTCTGTCCTGCGGTGGCGGGACAGGGGGGAGGGGCCAGTATTGGCATTCGGTATCTGCTAAAGCCGAGCTGACAGGATTGTCTGTTTACAGCCCCTCCCTCTCTCCTCCCACCAGCGCTAGGAATTCCTAGTGGGATAGAGGAGTAGGTAGATCCGTCTCTCCACCGGCCAATCAGAACTCGGCGAGCAGGCTGTGGGCCGGTCCTTCAGCTGTGCGGCAGAAAACCACCGTGCTGGACTGACACAAGGAGCCGAACCTTAGACGCAGTATGTTCTAGTCCCGCTACAGTGATCATGTGTCAGCGTGGTCTGAAGCAGCAGCAGCAGCAGCAGAAGGGTCCGGTGCGGCGCGTGGCGGGGAAATGGTGAGATGCTGCAGGTCTTTGCACAGCCCTCCGTCTTGCTACAATCTCCACAGAGTCAGGGTTGATGTGCGCCGTTTTCGCACACTGGGCTCCCCAGGAACGACAGGGGAGCCCTCGAACGGCGCCAGCGGCGGCAGAATGGGGGATTCTGGAGCCCCGGGGGCTTCGTCTCAGCTCAGCCACCGAAACCGATTCAGGTACCGGCAAGGCGAGTGTGTGACGCTAGTGTGTGTTGGTGTCAGGGTCACGGACTGTGAAGACGGCTGACCGTATGTAGGACGGGAGCGCTGTGTGATGGTTGTAATGGAGATTTGTGTGAGTGGATGAGTCGTCCTGTAGCTCTGAGGAAGCGGCGGCATGGAGGGATTAATTCCCTTCGTGTGAAAGGACGCGGTTGACCTGATTCACCCAAAGCTTCTTGTCTTTGTCCTAGTTTTCAAACTTTGTTTAGTTTTTGTGTTACGTAACGGAAGCTTTGCTCTGGTGCAATGGCCTGAGCTTGTGTTCGCAACATTGGGGTGGTGGGTTCCAATACCAGGGAGAGCATGAAGTTAAGTTTCAAGGGGCTTCGGGTGCAACCAAATTCGTTCCTTCAATACAGCAGTTGAGCAGTATCACACACTTTTCTTAGGAAACATGCGTGAGATACCAAAGAATTTCCAATAGAAAACATTTCTTATCCCTCTTGTCATAGTCTCGGGATGAGTAGTAGCATTGCTGGAAAAGCTTGTCTAAATGGACAAAAAATAGAATGTCCTACTCGGATTGCACTCCAAATGCTGTAGATCCGTGCACAAAAATGTATTATTAGGAAGGAAACGTGGAAATCGTCCCAAACTGCAGGATTCTGTGCGGAGGTACGCATCTTTTTCAAATTTGAACACTATTTTTAAAAGTTCTTCTTGATATGTTTAAATGTAAGTGTGCTGCTGCAGCTTTCAGTTCATTTCTGCTAACTATAGGTTTTTAGAGCTGTGCACACAACAGATGCTGCCCCCCCCCATACACACACCGCCTGAGTGGGCAAAAGATAGAAGAGATGAGGTAGACTCTGATTTAGCTAGTGATTGGCCAGCATGTGCCTGCAATGAAGAAACAAGGGGGGCTGCATGGAGCCGAGAGTGTGTAAGAAAAAAAAAAGGCCCGAGATCGATCATGAGCGCAAACACTTCTCTTTGTCTGCGCAGGCTGCAGTCGCACTCACTTAAAATTGCTTGACGTGGAGTGTTGATGACTCTAAATCGCATTTGAAGGACCTTCAGCCCTTCTTCACGCAGCGGGGGAGGGGACAGCCGGCGCTAAACTCAATTGAGCTATAAACGGTTTGAGCCGGTCATTGTTTGGCCCCGGTGGACGCAGCCGGACACCGCAGTCACCGTGCGGAATAAGCCGCTGGCCACCACTGCGTGACATCACGGGATGCATGAAACGTTTTTTTAAGACACACTCGCACTTCTCCTGCAAACTGATGGAAACTGTCAGAACATTCTTGCTGCATTTGTTTAGCGTGTAACGAGAGAAAAACCCATTGGTCATCGAATCCATTTGTGGCAATAATGAACCGAGGAATTTTTTTGTGCATGGACTTTTTATATTTTAAGTTTAACACTCTAAAATGACAAACTAATACACTTTTCACTGGAAACTACGTAATTACTTTACTTTACTTTACAGTCATTTGGCAGACGCTTTTATCCAAAGCGACTTACAAAAAGGAGCAATTAACATTCAATTAACTTTACCATTACATTTTTTCAGAATTTGCTTAATGGTGGAGGACTGGCTTGCTATTTAGCTGAATTGATAATTTTTAATGTATTGAATCTATATTTGTTTATACTTGTACGTTCAACCTGTGTGTGTGTGTGTACTTGTCTGCACTCATTGGCCTGGGATTCTTTAATTGGAAGATTTGGATGTGAAATGTTTGTCTAAGAACAGTATCAGTAATGTGAAGTAGGAAAGTGAGGTGATGGCAATATGGCCACTAGGGACCATACTGAATTGGTGCTCTGCATTTAACCCATCCGTGAAAGTGCACACACACAGTGAAGTGACACACACAAACCCAAAACCAAACAAAACCAGCAGCTTTAAGGTGTGGTGTCTGTCGGGGGTCATGTAGGTCTCAGTGTCTTTCTTTAGGACACAGTTGTAGAAGCCACTATACTGGGATTCAAACCTCTAACGTCTGGGTGGCAGGTCCAACTGCTACGGTTCCACTGCCACATAGTTTCACGACACTCTGCATTTTTACAGAATTTTTACCAAACATTTTTAACTTCAGTCACATTTTTGTTGGTTAAAATTCAGTTTCTCGAGGTCTTTTTACTTTGACGCGTGTTTAGTTAAGTACAGTCAAGCTGCTGTTGTTTACGGAGAAATGTATTTGTAAATGGAAAAATTGCACTTTACAGTAAAGTAAAGTTTAAAGTAAACTTTAAATTAGTTCATCATTCAGTTCCCGGGTTTGTGCTCTGCGCGGTTGCGTTATTGTAGGTGTGGACGCGCAAAGGCGAGGTCGCACGTCATATGGCGTTATGGTGATACATGGCTTTTTATTGCACTTTATGAGTAGTAATAAATACCTCTGGCGTCAAGGGTTGAGTGTCTCAATGCTTTTCCTGGTGTTTCCATAGTTATTATCATCGTCGTTGGCTTTCGGCATCATGTTATAATCAAATGCAACAGCGATCTAAACCATTATTAGCGTTAGCATCAAGCAACTGGTGGTGTTAGCACTCATGGTTAATTCTCCTCTGACTACAGGTCAGAAGAAGGTTTCATCCTGATTAAGGTGGACACAGCATTAGACTCTATAGATAGCGCCGGCGGTTCCGCCCCGCCGGTGCCGTGTCATCATTTTAGGTCCAGATATGACCCAGTTTGCACACTAATCTCGGTTTAACCAGAAAAGATGGCTTCTACTGTCATTCTCGTCGCACGGAATGATAAAGAAAGAAAAGCAGGTCAGACGTAGCGCTCTCCGACCGGGCCGCAATGAAATGTTGCCTGCATCTCTCGGCCTGTTCCAGTTGCTTTCACCCAAAATGTAATCCGCCCTCGTTTAGCGCTAAAAATAGCCTGGCGGTCCGAGGGCGCGAATAATAAATGATGAGTGGCAAGTTGTGCTGGAGTTTGTGCAGATGGACGCGTGAGATTGACTAGAGAAGAGCGCTTCTTAAGTAATGGAGTGTAACAGGAAGGTGACGATAAACTCTAAATGAGACTAAAGGTGTTAAGCAGCTGATGTAAGTGGAACTGAGCTGAAGAAGCAGATCGTGTCAGATCGGAGCTGATTGATCCCGTGGAAGAAAAGTGAAAGGCGCTTGCTCTCTCCTTTCTGACAGGCTCTTCTCCTGTGTGTGTGTCTGTGTGTTTGCTCTTTGGCCTGAGTGTGAGTGTTGTGTGTTTTCTAAGATATATTTTTCATGAATCGCAAGAAAACACATGTTTAGTCTAATTAAAGGAAATTCGTCGAGGATAAGTTGTGTTATTGCTATTCACTAGTTTATATTAAACATTTTTATGTTATCGTACAGTAGTACTGTATAATATGGTAGGTGTTTTTTTTTTTTGTAATGTTAGTTTAGTATAGAATAGTTTAGTATAGAGCATTTTGCAACTTACCATCTCAAGACAGTTTTTCCTTAATTTTAAATAGTGTGGTTATATATATATATATTGATATCTGTGCAAATAATATTTTTTTTAATACCATATTTACGCGAAAATAAGCACCCCCTATTTTCAAAATTTCGAAACTAAAAAACTTGAAGGGTGCTTATAATCGGCAATATTTTCGGACGCTCATTTTTTGACATTTCAAGTCCGGAGTGTAATGACAGCGCGAGTGCAGCGGGCTCAGCCACGGCAGGCGTGCCGTTCTTACAAGGAGCAGTCACAAATAAATGGAAACATGTAGTCTTTCCCAATGTTATTTATTATCAATTTTCAAGTACAAAAGCGTTAAAGTGAACGATGCGAAGGAGGAACACGTGTAGATCTTTCAGATGGCCAGTTAAAACTGCGGCCTCGCCAGCCGTGCCTGCGGAAACCGTGGACTTCTCATCCGCGCTTGCTATTTCCCTTGCGCTACTAATACGCTAATTACATTTTATCTTGACACCGGCGAATTAAAACATTCAACCTTCCTAATACTTTTTATCCATTTTTTCAAGCACAACAGCATTAAAGTGAACGGTGCGAACGAGGAACATGCATAGATGCTTCAGGTGGCGTGTTTTAAACTTGTCTAGGCACCTGCGAATAAAAGAAAGGAAAACGAGTTTTCTTTACTGAGAGCGGAAGTCTAGAAACAATAAGGTTTGTATTTTTTAACCGCTGCAACAAGTGACTATTAATATCCGATTTATAAGACATTATTTTTGTACCTGTTTTACTCTGCTGCTCTCAGAGGAGCAAGACGCAATGCTGACGTCATCGGCTGAGCTGCACGCTTCAGATTCTCTCATTTCGTTTCAGTTCCGTCCAGTGCCTTGGAAATGCCGGTCTTTTTAAAGCTTCCCACAACTCAGACGTGTTCTCCCCATGTTCTCACTGCCACTGACTGACCTTCGCAGCAATACATCGCCTCTCGTTTGAGTTAAAAGTTCCGTAATAATAATATAAAAAAAAATAATAAATAAATAAATAAATAATTTTTGAAATTTTTTTTTTGATTGAAAAATCAGGGGGGTGCTTATATTCGCGTAAACACGGTAAATAAAAGCAAAAGGAAAACCTTTTTAACATTTTATTTTAGAGTAATAAATCAAATGCAGTAAATGTAAAAGTGTTAAACATTTTTTTTTAAATACATGTAATTGAAAAATATTATGAACTTTTAAAAAGTTTACACATTTAAAACACATTTAAAAATATATAAAACATACGTATATAAAATATAAATGTATATTGTTTTGATTTAATTGTACATATCTTGGAATAAAAACATTGCTTCAGAAAAAAAAATGGGGACATTCTTCCAATGTTTCTCAGTTTAAAATAGTATGTTTCTAAAACTTCTATACTTTCAAACAGAAATGTTTTTTTTTGTGATTCAACTTTGTTTTCATGTCCTCCATCTTTTATTGCTGGTGCTTTTCTGGCTGGGTATTTGGGTATTGTGCGTTTGCCATCATGGCTGTGTTGTGCAGGTTGCAGTTCCCCCAACTGGCCCTGCGGCGGCGACTCGGCCAGCTGAGCTGCATGTCCCGGCCGACCGCCCGCCTCCGATCATGGCCTCTGTCCTTCCTCTTCTACATTCTGCCCTTCGCCGCACTCAAGCCCCTCACTAAAAGAGGCTGGAGACCCACCAGTCGAGTAAGTACTTGTGGAAGCATCGTTACTGGACGAAGTGTGTGTGCGCGCAGGAAATCTCAGTATCCAGAGACATTATCCGGAGATATTCATCAGTCTGTGATGCTCTTTTTTCATTATTTCTCTGTGTGATTATGGGTTAAATGAAAAATTGATCTGTGTGTTTACCAATAAGATTGCACTTTTGAGTTCTGCAGATAAGATAGTATTTCTTTCACATCTCTCCTGGTTTCTTCCTCTGTCTAGCGAGTTTGGCTTCCTTGCCTCTTCTCGTTTCTTTCTGCTGCTCACTATTCACAGTCAATGTTAAAATAAACTATTCTTCTGTTTATTTCCCACAAATAACCCAAAGTCCTACACAGGAAGTCACCTGAGGATGTGTGAGCTTTTAGCGTTTTAGGCTGCGTATTTGTCACGTCAATCCATTGCTGGCTGTTTGAATCGTTGTGCGATTAGTAATGTCTGTGATCTTTAGTGTTTATTTTTCATCTTCGTGTGGTTCACAGAACTTTCATGCTCATAATGTGTGTGCGTGCGTGTGTCCGTAAAATGTTATAGGTTTTCAGAGTTGCGATCAAACAAGCTGACTAGATGCATTTGCCCAAAAATGTGCTTGTAAATTGTGGCAATTTGACTCACAATAAGCGGATTTCAGTATAATGGTCGTACATTTCGATTATTACTTTTTCAGAGTATCTTTTTGCGGACAAGTCAAGTTTTCTTTTGCTAAATTTTGCTAAATGGTTTTCATAAAATGTTTTAAATATTTCTAAATGTTTTACTCATAATATTTTACTTTTTATTAGTAAAAAATATGAAAAAAAAAATATTTTATTTTTTATTACTTATTAAAAATCTAAATGTATTTTTGTTACGTGCATTTATTTTAATCCACAAATGTTCGTGATCTTTTTCCAACAAATAAATGCAGAGATTCTACAGACCAGGGAAACATACATAAATAATTCATATTGTTTGTACCAATAAATAATCTCTACTAGCAGTCTGTTGTAACGGGTACAGAACGTACGTTGCACATAAAGATCCATTAGGAAAAAATGACATCCGATTTATTTTTTGGAATCGATGCAGTTTACTGGATTCAGATAAAAGGCTTCCAGAAAACTGCACTGTTAATTTAATTATGTTTGCTATCAGAATGACTGTAATTGCCAGAATGGCACTAAACTATCGAGTAGGAATAAGAACTACAAATATGTTAAATAATAAAACCCTTCCAGCACCATCTGAGACTCGGAGATGGACTCCCTTTGGCTTTCTGGTCTTCTAGTGAAGACAGTCTCCAGCCAGTTTTGTTATTCAATATACATATATAACAACAACGTAGTGGTGAAGCTCATTGTCTGAGGCTGAAGACCCTCCTCTGCGAGGGGCTGAGATAGGGGTCTCGTCTGGTGCCAATGAGAGCCATGAATTTTCTTGAACAGTGATGGGGAGCTCAACCAAACAATTTGTTTCTGTTAGAAGCTAGGAGCCAATTGCTGTTATTATCGTGGCTTTACTTCTGTCTCACGGAATCAAATATGTCCCAGAAAAGTTTCTTCCAAAGTCTAGATTCAAATATCTTTTTTTAAACACAAAAATAAAGACAGGACTGTAATAAATGCAGATGGTCCTAGCACGGACGCTGATGCTGTAAGCGGAAGTCTGTAGATGGTTCTGGTTCCGTGCTTGCATACGGACCCCCTGATCTCCGGACCAGTGTGAAAGGACCACTGTGTGGGATCTGAAGCGGCCCTTGTCCTCGGGCCGTGCGCAGGGCAGCCCGCCACGCCAGCCGCCTCACACCACTATTGTTCCTCGCCAAACTCTTTGTTCTGCTGCTGTTGCTAAATCTCAGTTGTAGACAGGAAGTTACTGTCCCCCAAACCGACCTGTTTCTACCCAATTGGCACTATATTCCCACTCTCATCCTGGTTCATATGAATTCAATCAAATTATCGGAATAATATTTTTTATTATTATCTATAGAAAAACACATGTACAGACGTGTGAGATAAAAATAAATGTGTGTGTTTTGATTATTTAGGGATGAACCTGTATATTCAGACACTAATGTTCTATATACTGTAATATATATTTATACACTATTTAATTATTGTGAGATGCAGTACTTTTCAAATTGAAGTATTATCTATCATTGGCGTTGTGAATGACAATAACCTCATTCATGATAACAATATTGAACTATTCCTAAATGTATGTTTTGCAATATGACTTGAATTCTTTTACTTTTTTGAAATGCCAATGAGTCATGCGTCATGTATCTGTAAGGAACTTTCACGCAGAGACATTGGGTACTACTCAGAGGAAATCGAGGACGCCCAGTTTCACACACACACACACACACAGAGACAATAATAGGGAAAAAAGAAAAGACCACCTTACAGTTACAGCAACAGAGCAAACAAGGCTTTTTAATGTGGTTTCTGGGCAAGACAATTCATGGTTTCTCTGAAAAGAAAACCCTGCAAGAAAAATAGAGTTTTAATTGATTCTATTTCTAAATTAATCAAGAATCAACATGTTTTGCAGAAGATTCGTAAATTTTTTATTACAGTGTATAAGCAATGCACAAATAAAAGTAATGTATATGTAAAAACAAAATAACAAACCATATTAGAGGTGTTATTTTTTGTAATTAATTTAAAAAGATTTATTTGTCATAATATTGAACAAACCATGATGCAATATGCAGAGGTGTGTGTTTGTCTACGGTGTAACATCGCATTTTTTTTGCAAAATTTGTATTTTCTTTTAATATGGTCTTATAGCATAAGAGGGCTTTTTTCATTTGGTTCCAAACAGTTTTCAACTCATCACTGAATAATGTTATGATTTGCATATTAAAATAAGGCAGTTGATTCAAGCTCAGATCAGGCAAAACTTTTATTGGGTCACGATGTTCAACCTCCCGCTTTATACTTCCTGTTGGTTACACCATTAACTATCTGCAGCCCACCACACACCGACAGAGACTGTCCACAATTAGCCTCCTGCCTCACTGATGGGATTGAAGCTAATGACGATAATCCACTTACACTGAGCCTCCATACTCTCTCCACTTCTTCCCTACTTAAGCCTAAGATGCTCAAACACTGGAACATGTGGTCCATAAGCCTGCCAGCACTGGGCTGGGTCGCTTTCCAACGAGAAAAAGTGACTTAATGCATAATCACATTTAATTGCCTCTGCGGACTTCTGGCGTGAACCCAATGCCTGACCTTGGCGTCTCGTGGCTCTTCTTGAATCCTAGGTCACACTCTACAAGTCCATCCCTACACGACTGCTCTCCAGAGCCTGGGGTCGCTTGAACCAGGTTGAGCTGCCCACCTGGTTGCGGAAGCCCATCTTGAGGTTGTATATATGGACGTTTGGTGTCAACATGAAGGAAGCAGCCGTGGAAGATTTGCAGCAGTACAGGAACCTGGGCGAGTTCTTCAGGAGGAAACTCAAACCTCAAGTTCGACCAGTCTGCAGCTCCCACTGCGTGGTGAGTATGATATGGGACAGTCGCCATGGAGCTGCAATTGGAATTTTACAGAAGTCCTTTTTAACAGTGCATGATAAATCAGCTTACCTCCATTTAAGTTTGTTTCCAAACCCGGTTTCCAAAGTTAAAAATCACTTGGCAAAAACAACATTTTAAATGACAACTTTTAAATCCAATTTTGTTTCATAAAAATGTTATGGTTAGGCTTAATTCTAGTTGTTGCTGTAATTTGATTTTACACTTATTTTCAAATCATGGCGACATATGTCCAACCTAACAATCACATGTCGCAATTTTTATCCAGAATCACAATTGACATTTTTCCCATATAGTTCACAAATATTTGCCTACTGTTCATTAAGGTGTATTTGCAAGGTGTGCCTTACGTTTATGTCTTGAATACACACAGTCATCTTGTTTTTTGAGCTAGTAGCATGAATTTGTGAGAATAAGATTTGTGTTTTGGGAAGTGTATTATTTATTTGCTAAAGTGGACCCTTGAATTCAGTCGTTATTCAAAAAAACAATTCAAGGAAACCATTAACAATACTGCATTTACAAGTTTGGACTCTTATTGGCCTCAAAGTGACGCTTTGGTGCCATAACACATGATGTTTTTACTCCTTATTCAATCTATGACAAAGACCAGCAATTGTTTTGAGTTTTGTTCTCATGTTTTTTGGTATGTTATGTTGAGTAAAAGTTGCAGTAAATGTAGATTTGTTTTTTTGTGTACTGTTTTGGGCAAAAATCACGTCAACTTACTGCGTGGACACTCTGTGGAATCTAATGAAGTAGTTGTTTTGTTTTTAAAGCAGATCATGAAATATGTCTTATGTGATCTGACTTAAAAAATGCAAATAGGCTGACAATTACTCAGTTGTAGACTTTTTTAGTATTGTGTTGGTCAATAGCAAAGCTACTTGATCTGTTACAGTGAGAGGTTCTGTGAATTATGGTTTAGGTACGAAATGTAACCATTACATTATTGATTTTAACCTTTTGCCATGAAACCCTAGTTCTATGTAGTGTAAAACTTAAGAAATCCACTTGAAAATATTAACTGAATTGATATCACATGACCTTTCTTCTCGCAGATCAGCCCTGCCGATGGCAAGATCCTTCATTTTGGACGTGTGAAGAACTGTGAGGTAGAACAAGTGAAGGGTGTCACCTACTCACTGGAGACATTTCTGGGACCACACACGTGGAACGAGAGTTTAACCACAAGCAAAAGTGAGTTAAGACAAGTTGTTCAGTCAAAGTCTGTGCTTTTCACAATATCATTGGAAATCTACTACAGTACATATAGAATCTCCAACATCTCAGCACATTTTGAGTCGGTACTCTAACCAACTCCTCACAACTCCAAAGAATTGCCCAAGTTTTTGCTACTTCAATGGATCACCCACTTTTCAGAACTCCAAAGAATTGCCAACTTTTCAGAATTTCAAAGAAACACAATCTTTTCCAAACTCTAAATATTAGCCATCTTTGAGAAGTCCAAAAAATTGCCATCTTTCAGAACTTCGTTTTTAGTCAGTGAAGGAAACGCCAATGTTTCAGGCAGTTTTTTGAGACAGTGACTAAAACATGGAGGGTTGATGAAGCTGAAATCACTTTTACCATTGAGAAGATTTGGAAGTGATTTTGGTTATTTATGAGAGGAGGGATGGTGTCGCTTCAGCCTTTCAGGAGAGAAACATAATTCATCCAGCCAGTGGAAGCATGATCACAGACCACATTAGAATGCCAGAGGAGACTGGCACCAGAGTTCTCCCTAAGGTTATTGTCCTCTCGCTTTCCTTCAGAGAGTTTTATTTTCCTGGTCTCTGTGGCGTTTGTCATATGGATTTGAACAACGAATAAATCTCAACATTGGCAATTCTTTCCAGTGTTATTCGCCAATGGTAGCATGACATATTTACCTGTAAACCACTTTCAGCTGCCCTCTATATAATAATCCATGTCTTATCCATGTGCTGTCCTTTCTCTCATGTTCAGGTGAGGATTTCTCTGGCACTTTCCAGGATCTGCTGGTGACTAAAGAGGGGAACGAGTTGTTTCATTGCGTGATTTACCTGGCACCGGGCGATTACCATTGCTTCCACTCACCCACAGACTGGAGAGTGGCACACAGACGCCACTTCCCAGGTTGGCACTGACTGTATTTCTTCAAGTTATCCTGTGGGGAATTTATGTTCTGTTTGTATTACGGGAGGCCTTTTAAGTGTGTTAAAGACAGGTGGTCTGATGGTGTGTCCGTCTACTGCAGGTGCCCTGATGTCTGTCAACCCAGGGGTGGCACGATGGATTAAGGAACTTTTCTGCCATAATGAGCGTGTGGTCTTGAGTGGAGAGTGGACTCATGGATTTTTTTCACTCACAGCTGTCGGAGCAACAAACGTTGGATCCATACGGATATATTTCGACAAGGTTAGACACTTTTCACTAAATGGTTTGTTTTTCGACATTGAAGATCATTTTCCTCAGATTCCACATTAATGGTACAATTTAGACTACTGGTGGTCTTTCCAGAAGACATTTGGTAGAGCCAACTCCATACAAACCTCATGGATTAAGAGTAATCCAATTATAATCTTGCCCTTTGCCAGCAATGAGCGATATACTGGTGTCAAAGTGAAACCTATTTTGCCCACTGCCAAAGCTGGAAACAGCTTGAAACTGTTTAGACACGTTTGAGAAACATCCAGCTGAGCAGAGCTGCAGAAAAACAACAACAGATTGATCTCAGAAGTCTTTCATTATCACAGGAAGTTAAGTGCTTTAAGAATGGTAACAAAAAAATAAACAAGTAAAAGTGTCTGGGGAATTTGCCGTAGAAGCTTTGACTTGTGGCGTCTGTGGAGTGTAAAAGTGTGAAACCTATTGTAATTTAGTTTACCGTATTTTCCGGACTATAAGCCGCTACTTTTTTCATCTGTTTTGAACCATGCGGCTTATGCAAAGGTGCGGCTATTCTGCAGATTTTTTTCCACCGCTAGGGCCGCTCTAAGCAGATATCATTTTTATAAGTTTTAATCAGCACAGTTGCTGGTGTTAAAATACAGGATAGGAAAGGATATATTTAGTTACATACATGTACATTTACAATTCAAATGTGCTAGTTCCTGTAGTAAATCCAGTGAACCCTGGTTTATCGCAGTAGATAAGTTCCAAGCCCGACCGCGATAGGTGAAAATTCGGATTTTTACGTATTTATTTAACACTTATTCAGACTTTTAAAACTATTTTTTCCCACTTAGTATTCTTTATTAAAGTAATGTTAACAATTTTCAAAGAGTTTGAATGGGGGAATATCTGGCGCGAGCGGCCGCGGGGGAGACGTCCGACATTCGCATCTCCGCGGCAGACGCGTCCGCAGAGGCCCTTCTCCAGCCGCTATCGGATGCGTGCGAGACCCGCGGGAAGCGTGCGAGATTTCGGTAGTGCACGGATATTTCGATATATTACAATTTATGCATACCTAATTTTTAAAATCCGAGAATCCATAAACATATGTAATAAAGAAAAAAAATCGAATCCAAAAACATACATATCTGTGGCTTGCAAAACTCTCCAGGTTTGGACTGAAACCCTTTCTGTTGAAAATTAAATTATAAAAACGATGGAGCAACACTGTTTACACTGCTATTAACTTAGACATGGTTGCTAATATGGAGTAAAAAAACCTAAAGAAATAAATGAATCTTGCAGGTTTGCTGAGGCGATATTGAAAGCCACCGCTTCACATCACCGTCACGTTCTTGCTAAATAGTCTCCAACGTTGTAGCTCATTGGCTACGTGACATAGATTGGGCTCTGCGTGGTTGTGTAAGTCTTCGAGAGCAGGATTAGTGATAGTAAAACTGCTCTGACCTGACTCCAGTGACCACAGCAGGATGTATCCTCATCTCATTTCGTCACTCCGCGGCGCTAAAACAGCTTCTTTGTCCACAAAGGCCTCTGCATTAAAGTATATAGTTTGGTATATTGACACATCCTAACACACACGGAATTAGTCAATGAAAATCAAACGGTTATAAAAAAGAATCTCAGGTGAATTTCTTCTTTTCCTGCCAGGAACTTCGCACCAATAATCCTCAGTACAACAAAGGATCCTACAACGACTACAGCTACGTGACGACTGGTGGCCGCGACGGTGTGAGCATGCGGAAAGGAGAACATCTGGGAGAGTTCAACCTGGGCTCCACCATCGTCCTGCTGTTTGAAGCCCCTCGCAACTTCACCTTCAACTTGCAAGCAGGCCAGAAAATCCATTTTGGAGAACCACTCGGCACCATGTGAGAGAAGAAGCTGATGGTGTGTGTATGTCTCCGGTGGTCACGGACCTGAAGCTGACCGCCTCCGGAGCTTCACGAACATCTGGCGACTTGATCACGGACGTGCAGCTGTTTTCCTTCATTGGCTCTTAATGGTTTTTGTATTTTGGTTGTGTTTTTGTATTCGCCCATGTTGCCTTAGGCCTCCGTCGACGAACGAGAGGTTTGCGTGTGAAACTGGACCATCACTGCCGTCCTTTTCGGCTCTTCTGCCTTTGCTTGTGAATATTGCGAGTAGTCTGGAGATCAACGCAGGATTAGTGCCAAAACACCAAATATCATTTACTAACTCAGGTTTTCTTTTCTTTGCTCTGTTTGTGTCTGTCATTTCCGCAGCGGGTGAAGTTCCTGTGACTCAATGCTGGAAACGTGATGGTTTCTGGTCATGCTTTTCTTTCAGCCGTCCAGCTTTTTTGGAGACATTTAACAGGCATTAAGTGGAATCAACTCCAACAACTTTGTATTAATAAATTTCAAAAATTGTTCTTTTTCCATGTTTGGAACGTTCTTGACTTCTGTGAATAAGCCGTGCATTAATTACACAGTGTTCATCACGCTATCACCATCTACAGCTTCACATGTCACACTTTCAAATTTGAAA
>SOMO01000031.1:859246-884060 GCA_028128575.1 Paedocypris carbunculus | reverse complement strand
GGTTAAACGCAAGAAGTTGATTTCAGTATCGTTAAAATGCTTCACAGTCAATCGTATGTGAAGTCAATTAAAATGGTTTCGTCTACCAGCAGAGGGCGCAGCGCACGAACTCAGCAGCGCTAGATACACCAAGTACGTTACAACTTGCACCTGCAGATCAACCTGAAGCTTCCAAAACTGGAAAAAAATTTTCACCCAGAGCTATGGAATTTCAGAACATTTACATTTCTTGATCAGTTCTCCAAAGTGTATATCGAGTGCCATTGTACGTTTTAGCATTAGCTTTGAAGCTATGGCCTAAGTGACTTGTTGGCCTAAGACACTGGTTTGTGTTTTAGCAAATCAATCAATACAACGCATAAAATGTAAAGTTGATATGCAAGGAAACTTTGTGTCTCAACACTGTGGCTCTGAGTTTCAGCTTCAGACTGGAAAGAATGCGGCTAAGCTTTACATTTCGACACATTTCTTTCCACCTTGAATCGGCTGCGCATGAGCTGCTCAGACCGGTTTAACAGCTGATCTAAGAATTCCTCACCATCCAGACTACGTCACTTTAGGTGACTAATCTGGGTGTGGTCTCAGTGTCCCCATAAACATGCTTTATGGGAACCGGACATCGATCATCATGACTGACATACTGTACATGATATGGAAGAAGGCGTCACAGTACAACACTGTACATGTCCCAGTTTATTCATCACAACATTGCCTAGAGACAGTGTTTACTTATAACATTTCCATGCGATACATTTCAGTGTTTAAATGTGCTGCTAGATTCCGGTTTCTCTACAGTGTCTATGGTGTGTGAAGAGCAACCAGAAAAGCTTGTTCATGGACACTTTGGTGGCACAACACACACTTGTGTCTCTGTGTCCGAAACGATGCGGGATTGGAGGTTGTGCTGTGCCGTGTCATGAGGTGTGACCACACAGTAAAGCAAATCTGACGGATCTAGAAGCTACGGTGCGATCTTCTTTAACACAAAACCAGACTTTTGAATACGTAATAGGCACCTGCGGAGTAATGATGACTTGGAAATCTACAACATATGGAAAGGACTGTCTCTGTCCTTCTCAAGAGGACATGAATGGTCTCCAGATCCAAGAAATTGGTCATAAATCCCATGCTTATGGCTTAGTGCTTCCAAAATCTGTGGAAGAACGTTGATGGGACAGTGTTCTTGTACCATAATCCATTGCCCATCACGGTCCTGGATTCATTTCTTTCTCCGGCATCGGCAGCAGCAGGCGTAGCAGCGCCCGACCTGCTCCTCATCCTCCTCCACTTTGTACCCTGCCTGATTGTTGTACGCAGGAGAGTTCTGGACCCCATTCCGGGCCTCTCCATAAGTCGGGAAGCTGGAGGTGTTGCTCTCACCGGAGGTCTTGAAGCTGTTGTAGGGGTTGAGGGTGTTGCTGTGGTTGTTGGTGGTCTCCAGAGCCATTGGGTTTATGATGATGGTGCTAGAGTCGTCCGGTCCTCGCAGCTTGGCCCGGGGGATGGTGACATCACCATACGGGTTCTCCAAAGATATATTCATAGCTTGAGTTTGGGGAAGATGGACGAAGTGGATCAAAGGTGATGATTTCCCCTACAAGTCCTGATACATCGCTGGTTCTCAACAGCACTTTGAGATTGTTTAGATTACCTGTTGGTAAGAAGCTCAACCATTTTAGCTTTCTATAGAACATCCAAAACTCTCATATTGTGTGTCAAGGTCATTCAAAGCACTCAATGTCATTAAAATTCAGTTTGCTGAAATCAGCACTTACCATCAGACTGTCTTCTGTTCTCCCGGGAAGAAGCTCTTGCTCTGGAACGCTGGGTTCTTCCGTGTTGCTGAAGTAAGGTGAGGCAAGCCTGAGCCGCAGGGTTGGAGGGAAAAAGAGGAGGTGACAATGGTTAAACCGGAGTCTTATTTAAACACAGACAGACGTGAATATGCAACTCCACCCTCTGCCATTCAAGCTCCGCTGAAACCAAAGTGGGTGTGTGCGTGTGTGTGTTTCGAGCGATTCTAGTAAATTCCCTGTGTTATGACACAACAGCTTCTGTAGCAAGTCTTGTATGTCGCTGCTTCCACAATGAAGGTTTCAAGAAACATGAGCTTTTCTGCTTCTTTTCTTCCGTCCTGAGGCCTGATGTCCGACCCGCCAGGTTTGAGGGCTAATCTCAGCTCACTGTTCCTGGAACACACCACACACTCATTTCTTCTTTTGAATGGTGTTTGGCTTAAAAACAACTTTTACTCACACAGTGACTCAAGGTCGTTTCGACTGTCAGATTCCTCTCTGCTCTCAGACTCGTGAGCACTTTACCCCATAGGCCTTATGTTTAGAATACAGTATTCCAATATTTATAGATTATAATTAATTGTTGTGTAATTATTATAAATAACACTTTATGTATGTTTAGGAGAACAAACCCAGTAGTTCAATAAATATCCATCTCCAATATTTTTCAAACTTATTACAGGAACTGTATTAACTGTATTTAACTTATTATAGGAAGAAAATTGATAACAGAAGAAAATCTATTCATCCACTACTTTTACATTTCAGGGGAGCTGAAGCCAATCCTACCAACGAAGCACAGAGCAGGACACACACACACACACACACACACACCTATTAATCATTTTCCAGCCTTCAGTTCTTTTGCATGTTTCTGGACTGTGAGAGGAAACCAGAGACCCTGAGGAAACCCACGCCTGCACAGGGAAAACATGCAAACTGCACACAGAAAGACCGGGACTCAAATTTGAGTCTAGAAAGGGTCCTTCTTGCTGTGAGCGTTACCCACTGCTCCACTGATGCTCATACTCATTTTAAAGCAAGACAACTCTAGAATCATCAAAACAAAACTGCAGTTCCCACATGTTATATACAATTTATTTACATGGTATATATTTGTATTTGTAAAGATATTTAACAGCAAAATACAATTTTTACGGCAAGTTGGTGTTTTTTTTTCACAGTCTTGACGTAGACTTGCTAACTTGAGTAATTTGTTGTGAATTAAAAAATGTCAATTTTAAAGGTATAAAGTGGCAGGGGATTATATTTTGTTGATGTGAATCCCAGCTGACATTAGATTACCACTTTTTGACGCAAACATTTTACAGTGCGGAGCAAAGCTGTGTCATAATATGCCCTGAAGAAAGTAAAGGTACATTTCCATTAGACAGAGGCTTTTTACAGGGAAATAATTTACAGTTTGAAAAAGAATGCTTTAACAGCTGAATGTCCTTCTGGTCACAAGGACAGAGTCAATCGTTAGAAATACCTGTGGTTAATACTCCACTACGGCCAAAGCATGTTTTTTTCGCAAATACAGTACTGTTTTCATTCAAAAGGTCATGAGAAACAGTTTGTTTTTGGTTTTATAATGATTATGATAGAACTTTTATAGACTTTTTTTCCTTTTATTCATTTATACAATTGATCTTTACATGCCCTTTGCCATGGATATTTGAACATTTGGGTTGATTGTATGACGATTTAGAAAGAAAGTAAGTGAGTGAGTTTTTTTTGTGCATCTAATTATCCAGTGAAGTTNAGCTAGACTCAAAGGAAAGGTGTACAAGACAGTGGTGAGACCAGCTATGCTCTACGGCTTAGAGACAGTGGCAGTGAGAAAGAGACAGGAGGCAGAGATGGAGGCAGCAGAGATGAAGATGTTGAGGTTCTCCTTAGGAGTGACGATATTGGACAGAATAAGGAACGAGCACATCAGAGGAAAAGCTCACGTTACCTGTGTTAGCAACAAAGTCAGAGAGGCCAGACTGAGATGGTTTGGACATGTGCAGAGGACAGATAGTGAATATATTGGTAGAAGGATGTTGGAGATGGAGCTGCCAGGAAAGAGGGCAAGAGGACGACAAACGAGGAGATATATGGATGTTGTAAGAGAGGACATGAGGTTGGCTGCGGTCAGAGTGGATGATACTCAGGATAGAATGAGGTGGAAAAAAATTATTCGCTGTGGCAACCCCTGATAGGGGAAAAGCCGAAAGGGAAGATGTAGATACATACTTATAAACCCACACCGGTATATTCTAATCAAATCAAATCACTTTTGTCACATCGCCAAAATTGGGAGGATTGGGGATGATGTCGCTTGGAGGAGTGTCATTTCACCATAAGGACGACGATCAGGAGACACTGCGTCATCATGGGGGAGACGAACCGCCACAGTTTACGGCCCGCAAGACACAACGTACGTATTCATTTTTACCAATGACATTTTTCTTCTTTAAAGACTATTTTTCCCCAATTTGCATAGCAACTTTGTATTGGTCTCGAACTAAGAAAAGTGCTATATAAATAAACTTGAACTTGAACTTGAGTGAAAAGGTCATGTGCATGTGCAAGCTCAAGACACTGCAGATGTACAGTGCAAAATACAAAGTACTGTAACGTACTGACAAGGCAAGATACAATTACAGTAATATTAATAATATGTACAATTTAAATGTTTTTATTTGAGTGCTTAAATGCACAAGTAATAATAAAACAAGTAACCAAAACATGTTAAATTCTATCCATATACAAAATACTGGTACAATTTAGATGACAACAATGTCTATAAAGTTATCTTGCCAATCTAAAGCCTAAAATCACAAGAAGCGTCGAGCGCCACCTTCTGATTTCGTGCGCGTAATGCAATAAACATTTTGAGTGGGGAAAATGAATAGCGCGCGTGTTTGCATTTTTACTTGCTTTCCTATTAGTCGTTGTATTCAAATATTTAAATTAAGCTGAACTTACACACTAGTAAGTTGAAGCAACCAAAAGTTGGATCAGTGAGACATGTCAGTATAGCGGCCTGTGAATGACCAGGCTTCAATTTCATGGCCGATTTTGAGAGTGTAAAGTGATAGTCTCTCTTTCTCCGATGAACTTTCTTCAACACCTCTGGCTAAACGTTTCCCCTCAAGTTTATACCGCCCGTACGTCTCGACCGTTTCTCTGATGAATGCTTGGGAAATGTGTCACTTCGAGAAAAACACGGGCACATTTTAACAGCGGCGAATAGCGTAATTCAAACGTCATAAACTCAACGGCGAGTGTCCACGATCACGAGATCGTGAGTGAGTGCGCGCCTGTGCGTGCGTGTGTGCGTGTGCGCGCGCGGCATTAAGGACGACAGGTGGCGTTTAAATATTAATGACTAGGGGAAACTCACCATTGTTAGCGAAGAGGCGAATAACAGCCGACAGCCTGACCACCGCTGACGTTTGTTCAGAGAAAGCAGCGGAAAGGTTCGGAAAGGGTGGAAGATGTGAAGCGCGGGAATAAACCGCCCTCAAGCATGGACGCCACCACAGAGACGCGGGAGTTTCCAGAGTCTGACGGCGCACAAAACACACCTGCAGGACCAGATGGGAAAAGGTACGACCGAGTTTGTCAGACTTTTAGGGCATTCACTGTGTTTTCTGTCAAAGATATTTATAGAGTATTTACAATATTAAAACCAGAAAATAATACAGACAGACGTATTATCTACATTTACGTGTTGAGATGTGTTTGCATATTTTTATAATCAAGTACAGTATAAGGAGAAAATACGTTCAAAACAGACATGCAATCATGGGGTAAAATCTGGAAACAAAATACCAAACGTATCACAAAAAACAAACGTATCTTTTTATCATTACACTATTTGGCACATAAAATTGCACGGCTCCTGATGGTAAGTGGATACAACCAGCTCAACTTACACGATTATGCGGTGACTGTACATCTCAGACACCACGAAACACCACACAATCTCCATTAATCAACACTGATCACATTTTTAGACAAGTGTTTTCAATTGGTCCTTTTCAATTATTATCCGAAGCGCTTTTCCATTTCTGGATCACGTGGAGCTGAAGTCAATCCAAGCTGAAGTGTGGCTGCAGTCGGGACACACACATCCGGGTGTCCCACAGAGCAGGATACACACACACTCTCACTCACACCTATGGACATTTTTTTCCAGACTGTGTGTTGAGGAAAGTGTGAAGGCCGTGGAGGGCAGGCCACCAAACATCCGGGACAACAGCAAGCTGGACTGCATCGTGTGCTACAGCGCCTTTAATCTGGGCGAAAGACTTCCACGGAAACTCTACTGCGGTCACACGTTCTGCCAGGCCTGTCTGAAGCGCCTGGACACCACGCTCAATGACCAGGTGAGGGACTAGCGGAATTCTACTGTGAAAACATGCCTCATTGTAGATGTACAGAAAGAGCAGTGGCTGCCGAAGTCAAGGAAACCGAGATTCAGTTGGGTACATTCTGTGCAGTTGCATATACATGTGTTCCTGTGTGTCTCTGGGGAAAGGAAGATCGGTGGCTGCTGGAGCTACTAAACTGAAAGAGGGGACAGTTTGAGCCAGTTCTTGTGTTCATGTGGGTTGCTGGGCACAGGAAGACCAATGGCTGCTAAAGCTATAAATAGAAAAAGAAGACAGAGTTTAGGGTTAGGCCAGGTAGTTCATGAGCAGTTACGTGTTCTTGTTTTCATGTGAGTCGCTGAGTACAGGAAGTTTGGTGGCAGCTGGAGCGACTACACAGAAAAAGGGCCAGGTACTTTTTTGTGTTCCTCTTTTATTTTTCCATATCAGGCAAAACTTGTTGGCTTGAATGTGCATGTGTATGTGTATGTCTCCTCTTGTGATTGATGCTGCATCTGGGTGTTCTCTCATTGGTAGAGAGATGCTGATGGATCAGACCTAAATCGGGCAATGATGCAGGATAAGAAAAGACAGATTCCCCAATATGGATGATTTCAGGTTGATTTAACCACTAATTTCTCGAGTTTATTGAAGGTATCATAAACGTTAATAACGGCAGATGAGTTCAGGACTACAAGATGAACAAGGATATGGTGAAACTGACAGTGAATGTGTAAGAAACACATGAGTTTCTTTCAACAGTATCTTTACATGTAAAGTTCCTTTGTTTTGTGTTTCTGTATAAATTAGCGGAACCAAATCAAAATGATTGTGTAAATTGTATAATAATGCTTTAAATTAGCATATTCACTAATCATCTGAAACTTGAGCTGAACAATGAACATAAATATACGTAAAACATTTCTTGTGCTTAGAATCAATATTTTTAATTGTTAGTTGTTAATTGTTAGTATTATTATTGATAATTTGTTGATTTGTTTAATACCAAGGTAATGTATGGCAACTTTGCCACAAATAACAAAAGTATGATCTTGAAAAAACAACTGAAATGAAACTGTATACTGCATTACAAATTCAAAGAGCCTTGATAAAGCATCAGGCAGATGATTCTAATGTGCTGTTCTAGATCTGGATCCCGTGTCCACAGTGCCGGCAGAACACTCCACTTCCTCGCTCGGGGACTTCAGGACTGGACCTGGATCTGGCCGCGTTTCTGGCTGTGAAAGCGGAAGTGGAACAGCAGCGAACCTACACTCAAAAAGCCCAGATGGAGACCAAGCTGTTTTTTATAAAACAACCAATAACGGACCAGCCTCCGTCGGCCTGGGCCAACATCGCAGTGTCGGAGAACGGCTTTCACCGAAGCCCCTGCTGCAAACACGGCCTGCTCTGCTGCTGGTGCTGCTAGACCCGGTCAAGCTTGCGGGACCACAGACCGGACAGTGGCTGTGTCCAGTCCAGTTGGAAAGGGGTTGCAAACACGAGCAGTAATACCATATTTTTTAGACTACAAGGTGGACTGGATCAATAAACGTCATATTTTTAAACGTTTTCATATTTTAGAAATTAGGCACTATCATACGTATAAAACCATCTATCGGCTGTAGTTCTCGGTTTAATCCACCGGAGGAGCTCAGAACCACAACTCTTCATGAAACACTTTCTAGCAGCTTTCTGTGTGTTCAACACATTGTCAGTAAATGACATTGTTTCAAACTGGTACATACTAGTAACTAGTCAAACTGATTTCAATGTGTTGTGGTTTTTGGCTTGCCACGGTCTTCTGAGTTACACATTACTCCGCATGTGGCCGTAACACTCAGACAATCAAGCACCACAGCCTTTTCTGGATAGTTTTCACCTCTGTGATCCACAAAACAAATCAGTCAGTATCAACCAAAAATACTGTTTTTTTTATTTTGTTTTAAATTGACTTTTCAGTGCACCTTATGGTTTGAAAAATACAGTAGATATTCAATGAAATACAGAACACGTCTGTATTGGAGGTTTCAGACTGGTTTATTTAGTCAAATTTAGCAAAATCATTGCAACATGAGTGACAAAGAACAAAAAGACTGTTTAGGTTAAAAAAGGGACTGGTGAACATCAAGGTCTCATTCAGCCATCCAGAGCTTGAAGGTCCGGTCATAAGAGCAGGTGGCAATGAGCTGCCCGTCAGGAGAGAGGTCCACTCCCATCACCTTCCCTTCATGTCCAGCCAGGGTCTTCAGTGGCGACCAGCCCGGGTGAGTCCACACTTTAGCGGTGTTGTCATACGCACCAGTCAGCAGATAATGGCCGTCATTAGCTAGAAAAGATGGAGATCACACCGTCACTGCCCGGAAGCCAGACTCATTTCAAAAGCTGGTGTGGAGACCTACGTTGGAACTTAACGGAGGAGACGAGGTTCTGATGAGCAGGAATGGTGTACATGCATCGTCTCTGTCGGAGGTCCCACACTTTACACGTGTTATCCCCACTTCCTGTTGCCATGTTAAACCTTAGAACACACACGTTTACGAATTTAGAAACAGAACTTTCTATGTAGATGCATGTTTTTGAACAAAAAATTGATGTTTGTTTCAGTAGTTGGAATGGTTTGCATGGTTGTTTCGCAACCAATCAGAGTTCACGAAAGCTTTGCCTCTAGCACCTACATTAGTTATAGTTTAGTCTATGGGTTCAAAGTTTAACACTTCAATACTTCTTGGGGGGAAAAAAAAGCTGATTTCACAGTGTGAATTGGAGAATTTTTTTTTAATCTTTCGATGAATGGTATCTGTACCCGTTTGGAGAGAAGTGAACGCTGTAGATCTCTTTGAGGTGACCCTCCAGAAACATGATGCAGCGGCCGGTCCGTAGGTCCCACACACGAGCAAACGCATCCAGACCCCTGAGCCGAAGCACAAAACAAGAGAGTGAGATTATAATCCCGACCAGAGCAGATCATTGGTCAGTCCTGAGATTCAATGCAAGATCTGAATTCAAAGCTAAATCTAATTTTTGGCAATTCAGTAAAACGTGTCAAAGTTCATGAGTTAATATAATGATATTTATATTGATTTTCACATAGAAAAAATACTTTGTAATACGCAATTATAAAATACCTACCGTATTTTCCGGACTATAAGCCGCTACTTTTTTCATGTTTTGAACCATGCTGGTGTTAAAATACAGGTTAGGAAAGGATCTATTTAGTTACATACATGTACATTTACAATTCAAAATCGTTCTGTTCCTGTAGTATATACAGTGAACCCCCATGCTATCAATACTATAACATTTCATACATTCATTTATTTAACGAATGCAAGCAAAAAACAAAATTGGCCCACGTAAAAACAAAAAATTGTTATGCGTATAGTAACAGAACGAAATATTCACAGAGATATTAATTTTCAAAATGTTTGAATGGGGGAATATCAGACACGAGTGCTGGGGCCGCACTTCTCCGCACCAGACACGTCCAGGCCCTTCTCCAGACGCTACCAGACGCGCGGGAAGCGCGAAATGTGCGAGACATCAGCAGACCCAGCAGTTGTGCACAAATATATTTCTTTTATAATTTATGCATGCCTGTAGGTGTGAATCCCAGAACATATGTAATAAAAAAAAAAATCTAATCCAAAAACATACATATCTGTGGCTTGCAAAACTCCAGGTTTGGACTGAAACCCTTGTTCCCTGTCAGGTAATGTTGTCCCCAGTAGTGTCAAGTGAATAACTGGAAAGGGAACTTTTTTTAATAGAGTGGATTTGGCTTGTATGCAGGTGCGGCTTGTTTATGTTTTTTTTTTATTTTTTTTTTCGAAAATAAGCAGATGCGGCTTATATACAGGTGCGGCTTATAGTCCAGAAAATACGGTAATCAATTTTTTTATCAAATATTTCCATTTTGAAAATACGTAATAATTTTTACGTGATGTATTTATCCAAGCTAAGATTTAGGGATTTGATGTTTGGATCACTTGTGACTTGGGTCTTCGATTCCCCTTCGGCAAAATCAATGAAACTTTTACAGAGACAAAGAAATAACTAAGAGAAGATTTGTTCATTCTGCTGAATTGCTCTGTAATGAACAAAATGACTTGAGTGAAGATTAGTTCCGAGTCAATTCCCATTGACTATAAAACATTTGTCACTTGCTGATGTGCAGTTACTGCTTGACAGAGAACAAGTGTCAAGATGGAGACTATTTAGGGATGTGGGGAGCTGAAATACAGAAAATCCATTACAGTTCGTCAGATGGTGATCTTTACTATCTGCAGAATTATATTGCTGTGGGTAAATCTGTGACTTTAAAAGTGTTTTAAAACTGGTCACATTTTTAAATGAATAAGATTGGTGTATCTACAGAGATTGTGGATCACACATAAAGTGCATGTGACACATATAAAAATATGCTGCACATTTCTGGTAATTACCGCCACAAGATTTGCCGTTTTCTAAAATTTATTAAACCATTAACTTGAGCGCTAGCTCACCCAGTTCCTGCCAGAGATCCGTCTGGGTGAAAGTGCATGTCGTGGACGCCCTTGCTGTGGCCTTCCTGATGCAGGATTTCCTCCTGGGCCTCCAAATCCCACAGTCTCCAGGAGTTATCATAGCTGAGAGCGAAACAAAAACATTCGTTCAAAAACAAAGTAAAAATACGGTTTTAAAAACAGCTGCAAGCAGACAATGCAGGGTTCAAGTCCTTAATTATTAATTTGAGATGTAATTTAACTTTTTTTCTGCAATTCTAATTTTTTATTAATATTTATTCAATTTCTATAGGCATTTGACTTATATAAAAGCATAGCTAAAGCTAATTTGATGGTATAGCATCATCAATGGATTCATAAAAACCTGGTTTGTGTAATATCTTACTGACAGATCATTTGTTTATATGTTGATGGAATTTTGACTGTGATTATTCTTTTAAAATAAAATCATATTGCAAACATTCATGTATAAAAGGTTAAAGTACAAAACGAACAATTCTTCAAGTTAACATACTTAAAGTAACTTTTTCTAGTTGAAATTGCTGTAAATTATATCATCCAGGGTCTTCCATTCCGTAAGTAGAGAAAATGATTATTTATTGGATTGTTGTAGAATTATTATTATTATTAATAATAATAATAATAATATTATATTATACATATTGTATAGAGATATGAAAATCAAAATAAGAATATTACAATACATAAAAATGTATGTAAAAAGTTTTAGCTATTTGACATTATTTATTAATTATTACTTAAAAAAAGTAGTCACAAAAGAGATGGAACCCCAACTGTGGCATAAACAAAAACTTTAAAAATATTTTTAAATCAAAACATGCGAAAACAAAACCCAAAAGTTATTCCTGCAGTATAGGACGGCTCACAAGAATAACGTAGTAAATGGTAGCAGATTGTACTGTATTATCCAAAGAAAGATCACAATTTTACTCTCAGATTGAGTGAAGATCACGATAAATGTGAAGTTATATTGTATATAATTGCATACAACTGTATACATATCATATATACACAGATTGGCACTAAAACATTTAGCCAACTATTTTTTATTTTAACTAACAGAATTCAGTTCTGTTTTCATTTTATTTTTATTAATACTGTTTGTCAAGTATCAAAGGTTGTTTGAGAGCTTTAAACAAAACAGAGTTTCTCCAAGGGGGTGGATAGAAAATTTTGGATTCTGATGAGTAGAGAATGAGAAGCCGCTGACCAGGTGGTGCCTAAGAAGCGTCCAGACGGATGCCAGGCCACGCGGGAAACCCTCACGGTGTGTCCCTCGATGTCCGCAACAGGCTCGTCACTGCCACACACAGGAAACGGACAATATTTACTCTTCACCCGCGAGACTGACCGGCAGCGGCAGAGAGACACTGCACGCACTTGTCTAGCGTCCAGAGCTTAACAGTTCCATCCGCGGCACAGGAGGCCATGTTGACCTCCGACTCCTCCAGCGTCAGTGTGGCCTGTGGATGGAAGCAGATGGCTCCTATGTTGGTTTTGTGGCCTGCAGACAGAGTTCAGTGGGAGTCAGTAAAAGACGGTGCGGGTCAGATTAGGTCGAGCGTACCTCTCAGAGTCCGAACCAGGGAACAGTCTGGCACGCTCCATAACTTACACAAACCACTCCTGTGGAAGACCAAACAGCAAAACTGCATTTAAAATCCCGACTTTCTAGGTGTTGTTTTTTATTCAATGGATGGTTTGCTAACTAGCAATGCAATTCTTTTATTACAAAATGATTTCAGACCAAATGCAAAATATGAAAAGCAAAAGTGAGTTCAAGTTTATTTATATAGCACTTCTCTTAGTTCACCTAAAGTCGCTATGCAAATTATGGGAAATTGTCTCTAAAGAAGAAAAGTGTCCATTATTCATCTGCGGGTTTGATATTTTCCTGATATGTGAAAGCAAAGAGATTACATTACTGAAGACGCAAGAAATGAAAAAACATGGTAGGTCGCTGGCTCGCGTCTTCCTGGAAGAAGTTTATCGAGACGACTAAGTTAAATGACAACTCTTCTCAACCCATAGAACAGTTTCTGTTTTAACCCACAACACATTTCTAATGAATTAGTCTTTCTTTTATTCTCACAATAAATGAAGAAAAGTGAGACTAACCAAACCAAAGACACTTTAAAAGAAAAGAAAAGGTACATGAGGACCAGTAAATAACGGATTCTGGTGTGAACAAGAAAGGCTGTAGGGTCTCTTCACAGCAGAACAGGACCAAAAAAAAGAACCGGGTTCTCTTCTCAGTCCACTAGTTTGTGAACAGCAAAGACAGAGGTCACTTTCATCTGCTTCCCTTTCTAGTTCAATTAACTGAACTTAAAATGAACTATATGTGAAAACACCCCTAATAAATCACCAGACTGGATCTGTCGGACACGGACAGGGATGATGAAACATACCAAGACGCGGTCACCAGAAACTTGGAGTTTGGGCTGAACTGGCAGTAAGAAATCGGCCGCTCGTCCCCGATCTGACTACAGAAGTTATTGAGATTCTAGAAACAGAAAGAACACATCACATCAACAACGGCAGCAGAGAGCCATGACAGTATAAGCACCAGCCACCACACCCGCAGCGTCTTGTGGAGCTCCTGCTGTCGAATGGTGCGCGTCGACTCTGGAATCTCTTTGTAGGCCCTTGCGGCCTCCAGGCGCTTCACTGCCCTGTGCGCACACACACACACTTAGGTTTAGAGTGAGAATTCAATAGTGATAATTATCACAATATACATTTTCCAGGTACAGACAGTCTGAGAAGTGAAGAAAATAACTATTTAATCTGAGAAATGACATGTCCCTTGTGGATTTACCTGGGAAGTGAAAACTTGGCTAATGAAATGCGCGCCTCCTTCAGAGAGGACGGTCCCTCGTGGTACCACGTCTGCTTATACTGGAGGAGCAATGCTTAATATTACAACAACACTCAGAGCAAAAAAACAGGAGAGGCGTCCCACCTCGTCTTGCGAGCGCTTCATGCGCTGCTCGTCTGTTTTGGACTTCTTTAATGCATCTGGACCGATGACTGACAGAATGTTCCTCAGCCTGTGAAGACAAGAAATGGCTTCAATGTCACTGTGGACTTTGCATACGTCTTCTTGAAGACAGCGACGCACCGCTCTCGCCGATCAGCCGGACCCTCTCCGAACAGAGTGATGGGCTCCCCGAGCGCTCGGAGACAGGCCTTCACTTCCACATCATCAGTGGAGACGGTGATCTGTCTGGCTCGCTTCCTCCGCTCGAACTCAGCCAGAACCTCGGCCTGGCGCTCACTCACACGCTCCTCCATCTCCATAACCTCTCCTACACACACATAGAGAAACCTGTCAATTTTAAGTCAATACTGATCATTTCAGACAGCAACAATATTTCCAGCTTCAATTATATTATTAGTTAATCAAAGAATAGTTATAATCGATATTCTTGTGTGAGAGCGACATTATCGAATCAAACGAACCGCTGGATATATTAATGTTTCCCGCCTCGATCCCTGCTTTGAGCGCATCTTGGCCCGCGGCGGAACCTCCATCGCGACTGAGACGCTCCTTCTCCTTCTGCTCCAGACTCCCGTAAAAAATCCGCGTCTTCTTCACGAGCGGAACTTCGTCGTCGTCCGACATCTTTGTGATGGAAGCCTGTCAGTTTCTGCTGGATGAACACGAACACACACTTTAGAGGAGTGTATTGCGCACGAGAGTGTGTTCGTCAGGAACACTTCTGGAAAGTAACTTAGATTAGATCGTTACACAATGAAAAAAAATATATTCATAAGAAGCATCATAACACATAAGGAAGCTCATTACATACACTATAAAGCGAATGATTTTCTTCCAAAAACAGTCTGCTTTCACTAAATAACTATATGTTGAATGCCCATTTACACGACGCGCGCTGCAGGACCGACGTCGCACAATATGTCGTCACTTCCGCTAGACAAAAAAAAAACACTGCATCCTAGAGGTTAATAACGGTACGTAGCTGAAAAGTAGTTGACTACATTTCCCATGATTCCACATTGACCTGTCCAGCGCAAACAATCTGTAGCGCATGATTTTGGTGAGTGCTGTTGTGTGAATTAGCACCGCATTTAACCTATAATTATGTGTTGTTGATATTTCTTTATTATATAACGAATAAACAAATGCTTCATGACATTTTCGCACTCACGTTAACATTTATAGATTCTAGTTTGCAATGAATTGAGTAACATTAGCATGTAGCTGCTAAGAAGCAAAGTCAATGTTTTAAGCCTTATTACGTTTCTAACAATGTAAGTATAATTTTCTGACTGAATAGAACTTTAGCTCTGATTCTACCTACTGCCGAGCAAGAGACATTTTCATTATACACAACACGAATAGTTTATATTAATCAGTCCTGGATCGTCGTGGTTCGGACATGGTTCCAAACAAAATGCATATACCGTGCGTGTTTGTGTAAACAGAAGGTTTAGTTAAACGTGTGTTTAGGTTCGGAGAGGTAGTCGTGACGATGCTGCGGAGGAAGCCCACTCGCCTGGAGCTCAAGCTGGACGACACAGAAGAGTTTGAGACTGTGAAGAAAGAACTGGAGGTAAACTCAAATAAAACCGCTGTTGCACAAATTGACATTTCACTTACCGGTATATTAACTCAATTCAATTAGCTTTGCTTAATAACTACTAGCCACAATGCTGGATTTCAAGAAGTTTAAAATTTTGGAATAGTGTGTTCTATTCTCAGCATTTTTGTCTAGTAGTTGTTCCACTTCCATTTCTCGTGTGTGTGTGTGTGTGTTATGAGTGATTATGATTTTGCAATTTGGCTAAAATCGTACTGAAATACAGAAACACATTTGAATGAACATTGTTCATCGTCTTCACTGGGGTTGAATTATCCCGGCCGGTATCAGAACGATCAGACCATTGGAAATTGTCCAAATTATTCGTTTAATCATCAGCCAATCAGAGTCTTGATAATGAGACTCCATGGTTTTGTTTTGTAAAAACAAAAAACATGGACTAGTTAGAGACAGTGGCAGTGAGAAAGAGACAGGAGGCAGAGATGGAGGCAGCAGAGATGAAGATGTTGAGGTTCTCCTTAGGAGTGACGAGGTTGGACAGAATAAGGAACGAGCACATCAGAGGAACAGCTCACGTTACCTGTGTTAGCAACAAAGTCAGAGAGGCCAGACTGAGATGGTTCGGACATGTGCAGAGGACAGATAGTGAATATATTGGTAGAAGGATGTTGGAGATGAAGCTGCCAGGGAAGAGAGCAAGAGGACGACCCAGGAGGAGATATATGGATGTTGTAAGAGAGGACATGAGGTTGGCTGGGGTCAGGGTGGAAGATACTCAGGATAGAATGAGGTGGAAAGGGATGATTCGCTGTGGCGACCCCTGATAGGGGACAAGCCGAAATGAGTAGTAGTAGAGTTTTTAGGGTTAGATGCAATTTATGCGCTTTTGTTGCATGTACGTATCATGATGCTGAAGCAGCCAAATTTAATTCTGCATTTAATGTTTAATAAAGGACTAAGTTTGTGGTTAGAGGTTGACTGTCGTTTGACAGAGACTTGTGATCACACCCTGAGACTTACAGGCGTCTTACGTCACCTAAAATCAGTGTGTTCTCAAGTGAAATGTTGGAATGAGAAATGGTTTCAATAGATCATTTGAACTTTACTTCATATTTAGTTTGTGTATATATAAATATATTATTTTATTTTAGTTTCATTACGCAGGATCACGTAGAGTCTGTATTTTTGCAGACAATAGGAATTTTAGCCCTTCAAACTGAAACCCAGTAAAAAAATAGTATTCACACTATTGTTTTTCTTTTTACTGCCCAACAAGAACTCTAAACGTTTTTAACCCTGGTAATGTCTGGAACATTTTGTGTAACCACGGTTTATTCACAATGGACCTGTAGGTGGTAGAAAAAACCAAGGCTATAATTATCGTCGTCATTCATTGCAGGGATGCTGTGTTGAAGCTGGTTTTCCAGTTGTTGTTTTTTTTTCAGTTAAAAGTAATTTCTGAAAGATCTTTGTGCATGTTGTCCTTAACTGTTTTTTTCTGCGTGCACTGTAAAAGCAATTTCTGTAAATGTAATTGTGGATTACAGCAGCATACTGTTATATTTAGAATCTTTACAGATTTCACATTATAGCCTAATGTTTTTACAGAACAAGTTAACAAACTTGCGGTTTTCGCAAAAAAACTTTTTGCTGTAAAATATCTGAATACATTTACAATGTCTGTATCACATTTAGAATGTTTTATGCATTTTTGGCCAAACACACAATGTTTTAATTAAACATTAGCAGAGGCCTTACATGTTTGGCAAAGAAAATACATGTGAAGTATACGTGATGATTTCCTCCTTGTCACCTATTTGTACAGAGCAGAAAGAAACAGAGAGATGAGGTGGATGTGGTTGGCGTCGCCACGTCTAGTGAGATGAGTGGTGCTTCCAGTGGCGGCACAGACGGCAAAACCAGAGAGCAAATGATCCAGGAGCGGATCGGATACAAGCCTCTTCCCAAGCCCAACACCTTACCTTCGCTTTTCGGGAACCTCCAGTTTTAACAGTTTAAAACAGACTCAAGCTATTGTTTAGCTTTAAAACTGAACGTTTAGGTTGTTGTTTTTTTATATATACATAAAATGTACATGCGTCATGTTTCTGATGAGGATTTTGCACATGTTTGGTTCATAATAAATGGAATATTTCTAGTAATAAAATTCTAGTCCTACCATTGGCTGAATTCTAACCTGCTTTGTTCTCATTGGATGGAAGGAGGAACACACTGAATGTTTTTGACCTGTTGGTTTAATCTGTTGGTACATTTATTTTGAGCGCTGTTTTGAGGGTAGCCGAGACTGAAAAACTCAATAATGCTCATGATAAGAAAGACCTCCAACACGCACTCTTTAGTGTCACATATTTATTGGACATGATTACAGAAGTGATTATCTATACCTCTACAAACAAAACTGAAATGTAAAACTCGTCGTCCACACAAACGTGTTAAAACAGACTGTAAACTGATTGTGCAACTACATTTCCCGTTGAAGCGATTACGGTACATCAGTGGCGATTTCTGCCTTCCCGGACGACAAAGAAAATACAACATCCTGGGCACTTGAATCCTTAGTGTGCATTCATTACACTAAAATCCACACTTTGGAGACTTTTTCACTTTGAATAAACCGTTAGCAATTGCCCGAAGTGCACGTCTCTGACTAAAAAGTCTTACAAATGGAAATAATAAAATGGAATCAATGACACGTCACACACTATGTATTTGTTACCAATCGCCAATATTTGCTTAAAAGACTCCAGTAGGAGCAAAGATCAACTTAAACTCCGCACACTGGGAATCGGACGGGGAGCAGCAGTCTCCGCTCGACTGTAACGGCGGGTTAATCCTCCATCATTAGTTTGGCTTCTGGACTCTACGGTTGGCCGGCGTGTGTGTCTGTGTGTGTGTTCCCTTCTTTAAGGCAGAGGGTAAAGTAAGGCTCCCAGAACACCGCGCGCCGCTGTAATTCGTTGGGCCTTTGGATTCGAATTGAACAGAGAAACCTACTTGATTTGAGGGCGATTATCACGCTCACCGCTCCAGAACACTGGCAGTGAGTGGGGGTCAAAGGTCAATGACAGTGTTCCGTTATGTCCACCACCACCGCCTTCTTCCAGCTGAAAAGGAAGTAGCCGGTGCCGGAGCCTAGCGCCACGGCGATGCACAGGTAACCGTTGTAGGTCATGAAGACCAGCATGAGGAAGTAGCTGACCACCACCTGGATGATGTGCAGGAGCGTCTGGAACGCGTGAGACAGACTCAGCATCCGCTGGCTGTGCCAGAAAAACAAAGCGTTAAACTCTTGAAGAGTACGAGTAAAATAAGAAATTACTGTGATGTATTCATTCAAATAACACACTGTAAAGAATACAACATTTTATTATTAAAGACGTTTTAAGAGTGCTTTGAGTTTGTAACAGACTTTGTGTGTGTGAGTGTGTGTGAGTGTGTGTGAGTGTGTGTGTGTGTGTGTGTGTGTGTTTGAGTGAATGTCAAAAAAAAAAAGTGTTTCGTGTATGACTATCTAAGCATTTGTTTAGAGCGTCTGTTTAAAGGTGTGTGTGTGTGTGTCATTCTGAACGCAACTACCACGCTATCGGAAGTTTGTAGTCACATGTAAAGAACATTGAATCCTTGTAAATAAACACAATCCACATATTACACGCCAGACGCAACTGACCCCACGGTCTTGTGTGTCTCCATCAGCACGGTGCCGTCGGCTCCAGGGACGGGCATGGAGTTGTAGCGCACGTTCACCTGGTTCCGTCTCAGCAGGACCTCGCGGCCGATCTTCAGGCCTTCGTAGAACACCGCCAGCAGGAACACGCCTATGCACGCGCCCACCATCTCTGCACGCCATCGCAAGGAGACGCGTCAGCTTAGCGGTTACAGTGAACCTGAAGGGGTCGAGTCTCACCTCCTGGTGTGTGGATCATCAGGCCTTTGAAGAGAAGCTCAACATGCTCGTAGCCCAAGTAGAAGGTCATTTGCTGGAAGAAAATATAAATACACAGGAGAGTTATCAAACCCGGATGGTTTTTAGAGATACAGGAGCAGCAGGTCAGCTGCTGTCGCCAAGTCAGTGTTTAAATCAATTAAACACCAGGATTTTACAAATGTCTACAGAGCCGGACAAAATACCAGTAAAGCGGACTGTACTACAGACAGAAAAGTTACTCTACGTGGACGTCCCCAAAGACATTTTTCCATGACAATTTTTCTGGCACAAGAAAAAAAATGTTTTATTTTCACTAATAAAATGTAACGTCACAAACTTCATTATGACCAGATATTATAATTTTTCAATGTCGGAAAAATAAAGTGTGCTTTATTACAGAGTGAACACTTATAGCTAGTGTAATAAGGATCTCACCATCATCATGTGATGCTCTCCATTGCCTGGATCCGGATGTGTCACATCCCCTGTGATTGGATCCATGGTTGTGCCTTCATGGTGACTGTGCTGCGAATGGTCATGTGACATGTCCATTTTTCTTCAAAGATGCTGAACCAAGGCTGCAACGAGCACAAAGAACCTTGAATAAATCTTAATATTCAATAATAGCGTCTCAAATCTGAACACCATCAGCATGTAGAAGACCATCATATGTGAGGACAGATTTCTTTAGAAAGTCAGTGAATTTGCTTAAAACTAATTGATAAGACGCTCCAGTGTTTCGATATGAATACTGGTACAAAGCCCTGGTACAAGCTTTGATGTTGCAAACCCCATATTTCCTTATTGATCCACAGGAAAATTCCATACAAATGTGCTCAATACCAATATTCAAAACTTAAAAAAAAAAAAATGTATGTTTAGGAGTTTTCCCACTGGAAACCAGGGCAAGACCAAAGTTATTTTCACCTTGTCGAGTTCTTTCAGTCTCTGCTGCAGAAAATGTCAAAATGCTAGACAATTAGTCACAAATTAAGATTTCGAGATCACAGAGATATTTATCGAGATTACAAAAAATGTATCTATGTCCACCTCTAATATAAACCATTGTTCCAAACTGTAACCAATTATTGTACATTTACAGTGAATTTAATCTCAACAATACATATAATTCCTGGATCACATCTGAAATCCTCAGGGAATTCCGGCGTTTTCAACAATTTTTGGAAGGAAGGAAGCAAAGAAAGAGAGAGAACCTTGAATACTCAGATGCTGCACAGCGTTTGGCATTTCACTTACAGCGCATCAGCCAGATAATCTAATATTTACTTCTGTAAAGCCATTAAACAGCCTGGTTTGGGAGCAAACGTGATTTTCTTAAGGTCTGTTGCAGCCTCCAGCCAAACACACACACCAGGCCACAATAACAGTGCTATTAACCGATCATGTGACTGCTGATCAAGCACAAGCTCGTGTGAGAAAGACCCACAACCGGCCAAATGCGCTTAAACGGCTCATGTCTCACATATTTTACGAGACTAATATGTTTCCTGAACGTGTTTTGGAAAACAGTAGAATTTTGTACTGAAATGTTTTGAACATTTTTTAAAAAGTTGAAATAATTCTTAAAATATATAAGAATATAAATGTTTTTGTAATTTATGCATTTTTTTTTCTACATTCTAATTTGTGATTAGACAGTGAAATAATAATCTCATGGGACTTTGAGGAAATAAATAATCATAAATAAATTATTTTATGCTTCTTGATTGATTGTGTATTTTACTTGATTTATTCAGTGAATATTTTTCCAGAATAACTGAAGTTTTCACTGAGACAACAGGTCAAAAACCCCTAAATGTAAAGTACATGCGCGTACTTTAAAATGTAATTAAAAATGTAACGGAGGGAAAAAATGCAATTAACTATAGAAGAAGATAGAATAGAAGAAAAATATGTAAAGCAAACTATGTACAGCAAACTCTAAATTGAATAAAAATAAAACAGTTCTGTAGTTTTTTATATTATTACTATTATTATTATTAATAATTAAGTCCTGGTTTGCTATGTACAATCTGATGAAAAAAAATTTAATCAAGTGACCAATGGTCAACAGAGTTCAACTTAGACCAATTCGTCCACATGCCGATATTTCCGAAAGTTAAACTCACCCCACCAAAAACAACAATCCTGTCGGAAAGGTTCCGGACCAACGCGGCTTCCCGGACAATAGTAGTTACTGTACTCGGACAGTGGTGTGGACTCCAGGAAGCGGCACACACCGTACAGAATAAGACGCGAGTCACGTGAGCAGATTATCCAATCTCGAGGCGTCTCCCGCAGAACGTGCCGCTGGAGTTTACTGACCAAACGCTAGTGGTCTGTGCTCACGTTTCTGACGCAGAGAAAGTTCAACAGGAGCAGCACTGGTGCATTAAAAAGAGACTTTTAACATGGAAACGACAAGCGGCTGTACACAACACTTCTGCTGCTGCTCACTTGCACACTTTTGTTTATCAAAATACCACACCAGGGGTGGCCAACCCGTGGCTCTTGAGCCTCATGCGGCTCTTTGACTAGTTTCATGCGGGTCTTCAGGAGCTTTCACATGACATGAATCCAATATAACACAATGTTAACTGATGAAAAATAACTAATATTATCATGTTGGTGTCGTTATTGTCATTAAATCTGGCTAAGCAGAGGTCTGTGTGTGTGTGTGCAACTGTGCATACAAGATTAAGAATATGGATGATGTTTTAGTGTGTGCTCGTGTGTATAATGTGGCTCTAACACAGAAAAAAAGCGGCTCTTAGTGTCTGACTGGTTGGCCACCAGTCAAGAGACTCACACACACACAAGACACTCTTGGTCACTTTCACACACAGAAACACAAATTCTCTCTCTCTCTCTCTCTCACTCACTCTCTCAGACATAAAAGTTCTGTACGAGTAAGATGTCTGAAGATGGTGTAGAACTTCTGTAAATCATTGGTAATAATCATCACGTACAAACTCAATGACAGCTCATAAAACATAAAAAGCAGCATAAACGGGGGCAACAAGTACAAGTGTCCACCACTAAACCATCAACTTTCTGCTCAAGTGCAAAGATCAAGGCTTCGGCAAACACGGCTTACTGGAGTTAGTTGCCAAAAACAATTCTGGGGAAAAACTAACTCTTTCCTCCAACATCCTTCCTTTCTTTCTCAAAGGCTCACAAGCATCAGAAACAATCCTGAAGTTATTAATACAAATATTATTAATTCAATGTATTTGTGGATGCCCAGAAGGAATGTAAAATATTTACGGTAGTCGTGTTTCTATAATTTAACGATAAATTCGATTGAAACAATACTCAAGTCGAGTCACAAAAATATTCAATGTCAGGCACTCACGCGCACACATGCGCGCGCAAACGCACACAAGAAGTTAGTTTGCCCGTTTTTGTTAAAACAGAGATATTTAATAATTCTAAATAACATAGTAAAACGATCAGTGCATGTCAAACGGCAATGACTAGTGCGAGGCTAATCACTGAAGTCTTGAAGTCTTTTCAGAGGTCAAAGCAACTGAGACGGCAATAAAACGAGAGTTGATAAGAGCGGCAATTAAACTCTCACCTGAAACGCAGCACGTCCGCAAGTTTCTTCGGTCGCGTCGATATGAACCACAGGACATCGGTTTAAAAGACACGGAACATCAATCTGATCTTCACCGTGGAGTGGAACTGAACGCTCCGAGTTAGATTGAGTTCATGAAGCGAGGGCGAATGACAAAAGTCCTGAACGCGAAAACGTCAAAATAAAGGTCTTCTTGCGATTTTGCCACGTCTTTCTTTGTAGATTGAATTCTGCTGCTTTAATAATAATAATAATAATAATAATATACTAATTATTTTAAGAGTGACTAGAACAACTAATAATCAATTTTGTAATAAAATACTACAAAATAAAAATAAAATAACAAAAATGAATTTACTCCAGCAACCCGCATGTACAAGAATTTAGTTGGATACTACTTGCACAAATGCACGTTTATTCATGGTAAACGACAATTTTGTTTACACAGGTTGGTTAACGTTTAGAAATGAAAAAACACACATACACAATGGAGACGTCTCAAATTTTGTATGTCAGGACTACGATTTGAGTCACAGCTCACTTCCGACGCATTATTAAAAGTCCTGTTTCCGGTGCCACATGGCGACTTTTCCCAAACGCTTGTCTTTCCGTTATTTTACTCTTTAGAAATAGGGTTGTTGTTTTAATAATCACCTGAAAGTATAATAACCAAAAGTTCCATTGTCAATTTGCTTTCTTAGTCATCTATGATTCTTACGCAAAAGCGCCGGTCACGTGACTCGTTAAATCGCCAGCGTTAATGATTGCGGTTGATCGCCCGAGGCTTAATAATGTATTCCAGCAGAGGTCAGTCGAGAAAAGCTTCTGCATGGTTTTTGTGACAAGACCGTGTTTCTGCTCTGGTTAATTGTTCAATTTGTTTCCACTTTATTGTATTTTATGTCCGTTCAACTGATAGTGTGATTCCCTGTGTAACGGTCTTTCTGATATAAATGAGCAGAGTTACAACTAATATACTGTGTATATGTTTTAACTTTTGCCAAGAAATCCAACGATCTGCATCATATGGACACATTTATTACACGTTTTCATCACACACTGCCATTTATATTCCGAATATACAGTACTCTGAATATACAGAATAGAAACAATGTCACTATATTAAGTTGAGACTGTGAAAAAACTAATACATGATACACATCAGTTCAATTAAAACAACACGTTTACTCATAAATAACAAGACTTTCACAAATCGTTCAACATGGGGGGAGCATTATTACATTTAGCAAAGAGCGCCAAGACAAAGACTAGCGCTGGATTGCATCAGACACGTGGAAGCGCCAAGCTAAATGTAAGATTCGGTCAGTGTGGTAATTAATGCATTCAGTCAGTTACTGAGATTGTTTTAGGCAGTTGCTTTGGATGATGAATCCAGCGCAGCTTTTTCTTTGTCTGAGAACTCTGTGGGCCTAATGGAATTGCAGTGGATGTGGTGGAGGGAGGAAAGCGTTTATCCAGCCACACGGTAGTTGGCGTGAATCTCAGGTTTGATGTCACACACCATCTTCAGCAGGTTGCCTAGAACAGCCTCTTTGTTCTGCTGATAACTGCCTTGGATGCGCTTCATTTTATCCATAGTCTCCTTGTCCACCTCCACAGCAGAGTTTCCGTGTGACCCCAGGGCCTACACACAAAACACAAGTACAGTTGACTCCAGTTAGCCGGACACATCAGGGGTCTATTCCAGCTGGTCGGTTCACACTAACTTCTGGGTTGTGGGTTAACAAAGCTAGAGCTGCATTGATTACGTAAATACGTTGATGCAAAAAAACCCTGAACCGATGCGTCGCTTGTTCTTTTTTATTCCTTCAAACATGGTGCTGCTGGAAACAAGCGGAGCAAACAATGGCAAACAAAACACAATTCAAGTCGTCAAAAGTGTGGGAAACAAAAAAGGAAAACCGCGGTCTCCATCGTTAGCACTAGAGGTCATATTAGTCATTTTTTAAATATATCAGCATCGGCCAATCAGCGTTTAGTAGAGCCAATTTAAAGTTAGGCACGGGCTGT
>SOMO01000031.1:821013-832544 GCA_028128575.1 Paedocypris carbunculus | reverse complement strand
AAAAAAAAAAATTCTGCATCAATAAATGCACCTGAAAGACAAAGATTCAATAGGACGCAGCATCACTTCCACAATGTAGCTTCCAATATTATTTTAAGCTCACATCTTGACACTGTCTGCAGTGGCGAAGTTAAATCACGTTTTGTCTGCTTAGCAGGAGTTGACGTGGTGTTATTTCGTTGATGCTGAACACGGTTCATGAAGTAATCGTATATGCTGCCAGGCCAAGGGCTTCAGTAGATTACTCGTGCTGTTGACAGCGGCAGACATTACTATAATGTTCGTGTCTGCTCGTTTCAGAAATGTGAAGTGACGTCACGTGAACGTTGCTATAGAGTATAGATTCAGCCGAGTCAGACGTCTCCGCCCCTTTAGATACGAGCGTGATCATGTGCTCCTGCACTACAACGAAAACGTTTTCCTTGAGTTTAAAGCGGCAGAGTACAAATAAATTCCAATTAAATAATGATATTCAGCGAGTTCGTTTATTTTAAAATGTAACGATGAGTAACTAACTAAAACACCTGAAAAGGAACTGCAATCAGTTACTTTTCTACAAAAAAAAATTTAAGTAGTAGGTCACTTAGTAACGCGTTACAACACAAATTTTAATAGCATGTGTGGAGAAAAAAAACAGTTTATGAATGTATTTAATGACAGTACGATTGGTCACATATTTTATATACTTATGATATATGCATTTTAATATATATTTTAATAATATCTGTTGAGAGACCCAAGCACCAGCAGTCAAGTCCACGCAAGTCACTTGAATGAACAAGCTAACGGCTAAAACATCTAACGCGACACATAACAAAGTCGCATGACGAACTGGCCGCTGTAGTTTTACTCTGAACTCTCGCCGGCGTGTGTTAAATGAACAGAGTGAGAAGCGCCATACTGTACCTGTGTGTGTTCATGTCATGGAGAACTCCGTTGCTGTGTGTATGTGTGTGTGCGCCTACAGGAAGCAGGTAGTCATGTGACGCAAACCGTCCAATCAGCAAGACACAACACGCTGGTCGTTTATAAGATTGGTTAGATTCAGGCTCCGCGCGAGATGCCTCATATTTCTCGTCGAACTGTTTGTTAACAAATAACATTCAGCCTTCTAAAAGCGTAATGTAAAGTAATGTTCAAAATTTAAAACGCGGATTAAAAAAACTCTTAACTTTTTTCCTGCCTTGCTTACCTTAGTAAAATATTATATCATTCGTATTTGCCAAATTGGATGGGCTTTTGGGGCAAAAGCAAGTGTGACAATAAAATATATTCTGAATGATTTGCCTCTTGTTTATTTTTTATTTTTTTTAAATGTGTTTTTGGCAGCTAAGAAATAGAAAGTTATTTAGAAAGTGAGGTGACGGCAATATGGCCACTAGGGACCATACTGAATTTGTGCTCTGCATTTAACCCATCCGTGAAAGTGCACATACACACAGTGAAGTGAACACACACAAACCCGGAGCAGTGGGCAGCCTAAGCCGTGGCGCTCGGGGGGCAAGTGGGGTTCAGTGTCTTGCCCAAGTTAGTTGCAGAACCAGTGGGGGGGATTCGAATCTGCAACCTCTCGGACACAAGTCCATGTCCCCTACCACTGGACCACAACTCCCCACAAATAAATAAAACTAAAAGAAAATTTGTAATAGTCTACTTTGACCAGTCATTAAAGTAAAGTAAAGTGAGTGAGACTGTCAAAATGGCCACTAGGGACCATATTGAAATTGTGCCTCTGCATTTAACCCATCCAAGTGAAGTGCACATACACACAGCATGATTTAAACAAAACATTATTTAAATGGTGAACTTTATGCATATAGTGTTTGCCTAATGTAATTTCAATAGGAAGTAGAAGGACAACGTTATTACCCTTATCACACAAGTGAAGTCCAGAGAAAGATATTTACGTATAAACCACTTTCAGAAAAAATAGACTATATTTGGGGTGACCATTTTATCAACCAACAACAACAACAACAAATAATTCAACAACAACAACAAAAACATCATACAGACAATATTTAGACACCTGACACCCGCACCCTCAGCACCGACGCACCACATGGGTGTGTCCTCTCCACACAGGTCTTCACAGGTCCCTCTACACACCAATAACTGCACCTCAAAGAACTCGTCCATGAAACTCCTAAAGTACGCAGACCACATGACGCCATTAGACTGATACGGGACGGTGTTGGGTCTGCATCACTAATGACCCCACACAGCCCGCACACACACTGTTTAAACACCTTTCCTGTGAGATATAAACACCAGAACCACCACACACAAAGTCAGCTTCTTTCCCCAGGCTGTACTCTACCAGATCCACAAAACAATGACCTTTTTAACCCATGAGCAATAATCACTGCTGCAAGTACGTGCAAGATATGTCCCTTTTTTATTTGTTTTTAAAATATTTTTGTCAATAGTCTGTGCACTTTTATTTTTTATTTTTGTAATAAGAGAGAGCAAAGACGAGTCAGACCACATTTAATTCTGTCAAGTACAAACTTGGCCATTAGTTGTTTCTGATTCTTTTTTTTTTTATAAAAAAAATTGAAAACTATGAATGCAATAAACCACCACCCAGACCACAACTCTGACGAGAAATACCATATATGAAACAATTTCATATGTAGGAGAGATGATGGCTGATATTTGGTACATAACAAATAATATACTTGCCTTATTGTTATTACAAAAAAAAAACAAGTTATGCCTAAAAGGCTAAATAAACACAGGGCAAAAAGTAGAAAAATATAAAGTGAAAATGCATTGAAAACAGACTGTAAAGTGAAGTGACTGGAACCACTGCAGTATAATTTAAACCAACAATGAGGGGGTAAATCAGCTACTGTATCAGTTTAAACACAAAATATTATGATGTGAACTAATATTGACTTGTTACAATTACTTATTTATGTACTTATTAACATTGACAATAGGACAAAAACTATTCAAATATTTAGAAGGTTTGCCACAGTCATAGCGTGCACTTGTGAGAAAAGGGGGGGTTTTCCATGTCGTCACCCAATGAAAGCATACACTGTCTAAAATACGATTACACGTTCAGCAAGATTCGGGTCACTAAGCCACCTCGTCGCCCCCCTAGACTGGAAAAACGGGTTGGTTAACATTCCAATCACGAATCTCCGTTTATTTCAACGTGGACACCTTCCAGTTACATGTCGTGTGCTAAAGCCGAACAAACACAACTGAATGAACAAACCTCACTGTAGAAATTAAAAACTTTAGGCTTCTCCGTTAATCTCACCGCCGGGGTAAGCTCAACACAACAAAACTCTTCAGGTTACAACCGTAACCGTTTTAAGGCATCACTTAAAGCTTCAAGCGAGATATCACGTATGGGGAAACTACGGTTCCTAACCAAAGTTGAAGCTTATAAAATCGCGCAGTAGCACAGCCACCAATGGCGACAGATCCCTCCCTCGGAGAGAAAGCCAACAAGGATCTCAACCAGTCTCAGAACAATTGGCTGAACAAACGGAGACCACCCTAGCCACCCCCACTCCTATTGCGTCAACTAACGTGATGTCTTGTTCCCTTACTCTCACGGAACACGGAGATTATTATTTTCGGGACGATCTCTCGACATAACATATGGGGATATAGAACCTTGCAAAGGAATCCTGCAACGCCCAACCTGCCGCTATGCAGATGTCATTGATGGCCATTCCCTTCAGCCAGCCCACAATGACCTCAGCACCCTAGTAGAGTGCGTGGCACCCCCCATCCCCAGGCAGGGGCGCCACTAGCAATTTCGGGCCCCATGAAAATATTAGGTAATGGGCCCTATACCTGGTCGCTGGGCGCCCCAAAAAGACCGCGGGCCCCCAGAATTGTCCTAACCTTCCCCCCCTTAACGGCGCCCCTGCTCCCAGGCACGACAGATCCTGCAACACATAAGCCAACTGAATCACATCCACGATCTAGTGTGAATATCGCTGCTTTGATAACACCTCGCCCTTACTTGGACACAAAAGAGCTGATCTGTAGACCTACATATGCTCTCAACGCCCGAACAAGGCAGATCAGGGACAAGCCGAAAGCCCTAATAGTTACCTCCTGGTCCCTGAACGGCGTGTATAGCTCGTTGGGAACATATAATCTTCATAGAATCAGCCTCCCCATACAGTCAGCTTCCCCAAACTGTAAACACAAAGCATTATCTTAAAAAGCATTAAGATCGTTTGGGCCACAAAGGGGCCACCAGCTAAATCGTGTCCCCTTTTTTCCCCGAGATGCTAGAGCAAAACCAACAGGTAACAGGTAAATTGGAACTTCCTGCCCGCGAACAAAAATCTCAAAAACTGTTTGTGGCAGGGCACAATCTGTATATGAAATTAGGAATCTCTCAGATCAACGGTTCTGAAGTATGAAATGAAATATGGCAATTGGCTAACGCCCTGTTTAGCCTTAGGTCTAGAATGGGCCTCGCTGTGCGGTCGCATTTAGTAACGGTTGTACAAACAGCTTTCGTTGTCTCAGTCTGAAGCCGGCTCGTCCTGCGTCCCGCTCCGACACCAGCGACTGCAGCACGTCTCTGAATCACGGCGGTCTGCGCCAAAATTGAGGGAGTATATCCTATATATTTTCATTGTAAATACATGTTCTCGTGTGGTTCTTTTTGCATGATTGTGATGTAGTTTAGGTTAAGTTGGTGTTTGTTGATCGTTTGACTGTTGTTTGTAAAAATGGGAACACTTACCAGGAGTGAAGAGTGAAGCCATCATAATGGCCCAGCAGGGTTTTGTGTGTTAAAAGCAAGTGTGTGTGTGTGTGTGTGTGTGTGTGTGTGTGTGTGTGTGTGAGAGAGAGTGTGTGTGGAGTGTATTTATAGCAGAGCTTTAATAAAGATCACCACTTCAACCAAGTTGTGCTTGAGCTTGTGTTCTTGCTGACACTTGGAGTCGTGCGGTGTATGTGGTACGAGTGTCAGAATTACCTCTCCTGACTGATGCGCACGGCAGTAACGCGTCATCAACCCACGAAGATTGCTACAATAATTTTTAAAGCAGCATCTAATGCGAAACATCTCACACACATTTTATGAAAACGTCACATTTTCAACTTTTGTTTGGATAATACACAAAGTCATTGTTAGTTTGATTGGTCTTTGTTACTGTCTGTGAGGACGGCGGGGCTTAGAGAGAGAGAGAGAGAGAGAGAGAGAGAGAGAGAGTTGAAATGGCTGATGCTTCTCCAGGTTAACCCGCGCGTCTTAATGTTTCAGAGCTTAGGTCAGACACAAAAATATTAATTTATTACCTGAAACGTTATAGTTAATATATTATTAAACAACGTAATGCTCATGTAACGAAAATGAGCTAATAAATTTGAAACTTTCTATATTATTNCAGGGGTTGCAAGCCAGTGACTTCTGTGCCGGTCCCAAGCCCGGATAAATAGAGAGGGTTGCGTCAGGAAGGACATCCGGCGTAAAACTTGTCAAACACGAACCATGCGAGTCGTTCAAAGAAACTTCATACCGGATCGGTCGAGGCCCGGGTTAACAACGACCGCCACCGGTACTGTTGACTTACAGGGTGCCGGTGGAAATTGGGCTACTGTTGGTCAAAGAAGGAGAGGAGGCAGGAGGGTGAGTGACATGAGGTTGGCTGGGGTCAGGGTGGAAGATACTCAGGATAGAATGAGGTGGAAAGGGATGACTCGCTGTGGCGACCCTTGATAAGCGAAAAGCCGAAAGAGAAGTAGTAGTAGTAGTAGTAGTAGTAGTAATAGTAGCTAAAACGGCTTGCCACGGGAGCGCGTGCCTGCGCGCGTTTAACCATCAGTTTGCTGAATCGCACAAACTTCCGCGTCCGTAAAACTTTGAAGGCTGTTCGTAGTAGATTTCAGTTCGTAGCTCGATACACGGCATCTCAGAAAACGTCTGCTCTTATGGTCTTTATGTGAAGAACATACCTGAACTGAGTTCACCTACACTCTGGAACGCGAGCTTTTGCAAATTCCCATGTGAAGTGTCAAGAGAAATGAAACTCAGCAGACAATTCGCAGTTTTTGGCAGTGCCATTTTCTGTGTAGTGATATTTTCGTTGTACCTGATGTTGGATCACATCGACCACAGCAAAAGCCCGAACGGAGATAACCTGAAAAACGTGAGTATATACAGTACATGTTTTTATCTTGACGTCGCACACGTATCGAGCTCAGCTTATACAAGTTACGGTTATAGTCAGCATATAGAGTCATAAACGATATGAATCATGCGCCTTAAACGTGTCTTGAAGAAATTACACGCACGATCGAACACAATTCGGTCATTATAGTTACACAACCTTCGCCTTAAATGTTGTGTTTAATTCTTTACGTGTGATTGTAATGTTTTCTTTAAGGGGCACGTTATTTAAAATACATAATTTAAATATATTTTGTGAGTAACATTTTTTATAAACGCAGCCGCAGATGTTTTTTTTTCTCCCCACAGGAACTGTAGAAAGGTCACTGACCTTGATGTCCCTATTCACTAAATAAAAGCTTTCCCAAGAACTCGCTCTAATCTTTGCAAGTGTAAGCAGTATTTCTGAACACTGCGACATATCTTCACTTGGTTTTTTTGGGTTAGTTTTGTGTAGATCTAGATATTGTTGGGCCCCGGGGCCACTCTTTGTTTGGCCTAAACCAGACTGGGAAAGGTTGATTAGAAATTACAAATTAGGAGCATATTTCTTTTTTACATTTACCTCGCGCTGTTTATTAGAACCAAAGGTTGCTTTTTATTCACGTACATAATGACGCGATATGTATGTGATCGGTGTCTCACAAAGGCAGTAATGTCTGTCACAATAAAAACACACAGAGCAATGGAAATGAAATCATGAAAAATAAGAAATATGTTCCATTCAGGTGTTCGTTTTATATTTTCATTTTTCGGTCCGATGTAAAAACAATACATCTAGTTGATGTGTCTAATCACAATATTCACAAACATCTATCAGCATTGCACATTCTTGTTTTTTTTAACACTACTGATCATGTGTGTCAATCTCAAGGCCCGGGGGGGCCTAATCCGGCCCGGCGTGCAGTTACACCGTCCTCCGGATTACCTTAAAAACACATTTTTACTCTGATTTTTAATGCATTTTTTGTTGCATCTTTACAAGTATTTCTAACTTGTATAATTTGACAAGATATTATTTAATGGAGGACAATGTATTTTAGCTTTAAAGTTTTGTTTTAAGTTAAAATGTATTTTAAATACATTTTTATCTTAAAAAAAAAGTTTTGTTGTAATGCGTTCTTTTAATGCTATTTTCCCCATTTCTTGTACACCAAGGTTTCTTGATAAACAAAATCAATTCATTGATTACAAATATTTCAAGCAAAATCGGGGTTTTTAATGGTTCTTCTTTGGTTCTTGTTTTGAATCGAATTTACAAGATTGAGTACACAATTACTTTTAGATCAAATTTATTTTTTTTTATTAGAATTTTAGAATTATTAAAACCATAGATTTTTGTTTTTCAATAATTTGATATTTTTTCTAAATTGTGAAGCCAGATTAAGCTCAGATGAAAGTTTGAAAGTGGATTTTCCATCCAGACACAAAGTGAAATTTTAGGCCCAAATAAATCGAGTTATATCAACAAGTTATATCTAAACTTATATCTTGGTTGCCATTACCTCATGATCGTTTTATGTTAAATACAATAAGCTGTTTTTTTTTTTCTTCTTTTTAGTTTCACTTTTACTGTTCAATATACACATATATTCCATAACATTTTCATATTCTCTGCACGTGTATAGTCTTCATTTCAGAAGTCAGAAGCCAGAAAGTACTTTATTTCCAGGTTCTATATGAGCACTTTATGGAACTTGGAATGTGTCTTTGTGTAATTGGTGCTTCACGACATACATTCAATTGCACAGACAGAACCGAGTCATAAAGTGACAGTGCACATCAGGGGAAGGGGACATATAAACATGCAACATAAACAAATATAAACAAATCTGTGCAGTGTGTTGGTCTAAGGATGTGTGTTGGTTTAAGGATATTTGGATGTGTTCACGTATTATTTGTTGCACATTTCTTTATTACAACAAACCCTGTCTTTCATTGGCATAATCTTAGCCTCTCCTTTTCACCACAGAGACTCAAGCCCCATTATTGCTACTTGCAGCTACATTTATCACTCTTTTTGTTCTACAGGGGCAACTGGGAATTCTGCAGGACAAAATTGACCACTTGGAGAGTCTGCTGGCCGAGAACAACGAGATCATTGCCAACATCAGAGACTCTGTACTTAATCTGAAGGAAAATGTGAAATACGGGAACGCAGTTTCTGAAAGGAACAGGAGTCAGGGGATGTCAGATGTGCTGCTTCCGGCTCCCGCGCTTCTTCCCATCGACCCCGACGACTGTCAGTTTGCAGGACAGACCTACGTGAAGGCACAGAATGGCGTGCAGGTGAGTTTCCATCTTTGAAATACATTTTTGAAATTATTTCAAATACTCTGAAATATATTATAGGCTTAGCTTGGTCAAGTGTAGCTTATTGTTATGTGGTGGGCACGGTAATTGTGCTAAAATCTAACTGCCAATCAGAGTCAGGGGGAGGGGCTACTGACACAGGGGGTGTGACCGAAAGTACAGGGACGTCAGACTGCTTCCACAGCAACAATAAAAATACCAATAGCATAATTAAAAAAAAAAAAACATTCCTTAAACAATAAATTGTTATAGTGTGCTTTTAAAATAAATATCTCATAAGTCAATCACAAAAAAGATATCAAACAAAAAAAGAAATTGCTTGCCAACTCCGTCTTGTGTTAAATCAAATGTAACATTTTCCAAAAACATACATGAAATTGCAAAAAGTAAAAAGTATTTTGTTTAACTCTAAAACAAAAACAAATTGAACTAAAATGTTAGCTTTGCTTTTGCTGGCAATAAAAGCTTGTATTAGCGTTTGTATTTTTTTGCACACTTAGATAACGCCACCACTTCAATAGAAAACAACAAAATATGACCCGACATAAAACTTTATTTAAAATTAAGGTTTTTTTTTTTTATATGTTCCGGTCTGTGATGGTTTTCTTGTCTTGTGTGTTTTTTTGCCACTCTGCTGTTTATATAACAGACAGGATAAATGTCATCGTTTATAAAATCTCGTCGTCTCGCTGAGGCTTTTCAAGAATGGAATGCACCATCGAATGTTGATTACAGAAGTTGTATTGTATTTCAAAGTCATTTATTTAGTTATTATATTAGTTATTTATTTATTTATTAATATTAGTTATTGCTGCCTGTCATTACAAATTGTATTGTGAATCGCTACGGAAAGAATTGTTGGTTTTCAGCGGCATTGCGGCAGGAATCCTGCTCTGCTGATCCAGCTACAGGAAACCGAGAGCGGATGTGGAGCTTAATCGCGCCACTGTCACTGCAGGAACAATACAGGTCACCGGGAGATTCACTGGCATTTAACACTACGCCTTAGTTTGGCTCTTAGCATTGTCCTTTGGTTGGCTTTAACCGTTTTTTGGGAAAATATTTCTGTGTTTACCTTGTTGCTACGTTGCTTTTTTACCAAAGTTGTTTTTTATTCACTTTTTTATTCACAAGATACATTCCAAAATGTCAGTTGATGCTGTTGGTTGATTGAGAGATTATAATAATATTATAAAAACACAATAAAAAGGGAAAAATGAAAGTACAATCATGGAAGATAGGAATTGTTTGTTATTGTTTTAGTTTTCTGCTTTTTGTGAATAAAAAAAAAAAGAAAAGAAAATAATAATCTGTAGGATTAAGTACACTATATTCAGTTAGTAAAAGTTTTTTGATCCAACCCTACTATATTATTTATGTTATATTTATTTTTCTTATGTGGCTCTTAGAAATAAAAATAAAAGCCAATCGCTGTTACAAACTTCAAAGTCAGACTGAAAGTAGTACTAGTACTAACAAACATTTTGCTGCAGAACTAGTTATTTTTGTTGTTGTCGAGTGTTCAGTGGTTTACTTCAGTGGTTGATTTTTAGCTGTTTTGACTCTCATTGTTTCTGGGAATCAATATTATTTCCACCAATAACCTGTTCTGAACGCAGTAGTTTAGTTTCTTATGGTGAATTTCTGTCTTTTTTTTCTCAGATGCTGGACGTATACGACATGCTGCGCTTTGACAATCATGATGGTGGAGTCTGGAAGCAGGGCTTTGATATTTCCTACCAGGAGACGGAGTGGGACCACGAGCCCCTGCAAGTCTTTGTCGTGCCGCATTCACACAATGACCCCGGTGAGTCGAGAGTAAAAGCGAACACTGCTCCTGTATGATCGACACCTAAATGATTTAAAAAATTATGTGAATACACACAGTGAAGTGAACACACACATTTATAATATAGTGGGGTCTCCATTGACTGACATATGAGCAATTGATGCCACACACAAGCACTTGCTCTAGTCTAGGACATTCAGTTGTGGAACCTAGTGGGCGGGATTTGAACCTGCAACATTTTGGTTGCAAGTCCAAATCTCCACTAAGCCACAACTGTCAACGTTAGTATTTCACTCCAGTAGTCTTTGTTTTGGGTTTGTTGTAGATTCACTGAGAGCCTCCCACACCCAGGGCAAGTTCTCCTCTTTTCACGATTTCTTTTCCTCTGCTTACTTGATCCAGTCACACAAGTAAACCACTGTAATGTAAACGTCTGGTCGTATATCATATGCATCTTTGGTAATTATTCTCCTTTTTAGTCTTTCTTTGTGTCTTGCAATTCAGTTCCAGAGTTGCTGGGATTGGCTCCTGCTCCCTGTGACCCCGAAATAGAAGTAGTTAAAAAAATTATGCATTTTTTATAAAAGTGACCTGGTGANGACATTTACTTGTGTAACTGATAAGATGTTCTCACTAGCCATGGTTGTCAGCAGGACTAATGGCAGGGGACCTAGCACAGAGCCTTGGGAGACTCCTTTATTCAGTTAGGTGACTTTTGTCTTATAAAGTACTTTTACATGAGTATTTTTGTTTCCTCAGGGTGGGTCAAGACGTTTGATGACTACTTTCGGGACCAAACACAACATATTCTCAACAACATGGTTGTGAAACTGCACGAAGACCATCGCAGAAAAATGATCTGGTCCGAGATCTCCTACTTTTCAAAATGGTGGAACAGCATAGATGATCAGAAGCGAGATGCGGTCAGGAGGTGAACTGATGGCTGCACTCACATTTATATTGGAATATCTTTCAGTTTTCCTTTATTTGTTTGCTTTTTATATCCACAAGTGTCTAAACAATCATCACATTTTCAGAAAGAAAAGGAGTGTACAGTAGCCTTCCGTTTAGGTAGTAAAATTGTGCGTACTTAATAGTGGCCACTCAGAAACGTCAACAATACTGTTACGAAGTTAAAGCAAACATCAGCTGCAGTCAAGAGAGACACAGCACAAGAGTTGAATTTCTCTAAAGAAGAATTTCTCTCATACCTCAATCGTCATTGAAGGTATGATAGTACAGTGTATGGAACGCTTTGCAGACAAACTT
>SOMO01000031.1:780095-797079 GCA_028128575.1 Paedocypris carbunculus | reverse complement strand
ACACACACACACACACACACACACACACACACACACACACACACACACACACACACACACACACACACACACACACACACACACACACACAATTTTATCTGCTTTCCTTACCTCTGAAAACCATTTTAGCCTCTGGAACATCAAACTGGTACCCGAAAGAAAAGGTTGAGTCCCGAGTTCTAGTACTGGCTTCAAACTCCACACCGACCTGAGTCTGCAGAGAGACCGAGAGAGTGAAGCATGTGCCAGCTGAGAAGGTGGCATCAGTGCCAGCGTACGTGTTGGTTTGCTCGGTGGTAGTAGCTGGCATGTGCGCCTCCTTTCCCAGCGTTCAGTGTCGCCGTCCAGTTAGGCCCTTTACAGAAAGAAGGTTATATTTGCTGCAACAACTGCGTAGCTCTGGTTCATAAACCAAACATTTCACCAACAAATGCTTCGGTCCATGAACTACTTTAAATTCTGCTGAGAAATCAACTACTGTAGATTTCTTTAGAAGATGAATCTGCTGCTGAGTAACGCTAAAGAAACAGATTTACATCAGGTTCTCACAGTCAGTTAACAAGTACAAGACGCGAGAAGTAAACAAAACAAAATGATAGAGGTTGAGAGGAAAGGAAGCGAGAGACAGAGAGCGCCACAGAGTCAGAGAAAGTACCAATCACAACAAAGTTTAATCCATGACACTTTTTATAAGCATTATCTCAAAGTGAAACAATGATCCAATTACTATTAAAAAAAATGATAGACAGAGAGTGAGGGCAAGAGAAATGTGAGGAAAAAAAANAGAGCAAGAGAAAGAGCGAAAGGGTGAAAAGGAGAGAAAGAATGTGAGAGAGTGAAAGAAAGTAAGCGAGAGAGAGAATTAATTTCAAGTTCTGAGCATTTGTAAGGCGCTTTTCAGTTTTAACTCAAAACTCTTTCAAAACTCTATAGCGTCTCAAAGCGCGCAGTGATTAGCGACAGTGACACGGTGAGACACGGAGAAAGTGACGAGAGAGTGACAGAAAGACAGCAACAGAGGGCAGGACGAAGAAAACAAGAGAGCAAGTGGGACAGTGACAGAAAGAGCGAGAGAGAGAGAAGAAGAGACCAAAAGAAAGTGAGGGAGTGAAAGATAGAGAAAAAGAGATGAAGTGGGAGAATGTGAGAGCAAGAGAAATTATGTGAGAAGATGTCAATTGTGTAAGAAGATGTGAAGAACGTGACAGAGTGTAAGAAACAGATTGAGAGAGTGAGAGTTGGAGAAAGGGAGCAGGAGATTTAGAGTGCGAGAGAGAAGTACAGACACCTGAGTAGCGGCCCGCCAGAGTCAGTATTTCCCCTTCTTCGGCTCCACCCCTGTGATACACCAGCTCCCCACCCAGGACCAGCTGCGGGGACACGCTTTGCAGGAAGTGTGCAACCAGAATCACTGTCCCCAGAGAAAACAGAATCGGAACAAAGCAGTTTGATTCTTCGTAAACTACAGTATTGACGCGCAAAAAATAAATAAATAAATAAAAAATAAAAAATCTTTCTTCTGAAGCACTTTTCTTTTTCTGAGTCACCGGGACTTTGACATTGACTATGAGCAAATAGGAAAACATGGCTGCTCAGAGCCGGCGTACCGGACTCTCTCAGCGCATCCGGGTTGGCCATCGTGAACGCAGCTGTGAAGTCGCTGCCTCTGTATTCCGTCTCAAACTGCCACGTGACAAACTGCTCCTGCTGGGTCTGCAAAGGTGAAAGGTCAGGTCAGGTCAGGTCACACAGGACTTCCGCCACAGGACTCACCTGAAACACGGCTTTAGCACGCATGTTCTCACTCAGGTGGAACAGGGAGTGTGCGTTTAAGCTTCCGGAAGAGTCCATTTCTCCAATAAGCATGGGCAAGGCCTGAAGATGAAGAGTCGAGGAATTTAAAATGTTTCCCAAGACACTGACACCCTGTGCCCACTGCTCCAGGTTTGTGTGTGTATTGTCACTGGATGGTTAAATCCAGAGAACAATTTTGATACGACCCCTAGTGGCCATAATGGGAAAATCATCTGACTTTACTTTACCGAAAAATTCAAATAGACAATAACTTGTTTCACAATACTTTACGGTCTAACATGAACTGGACAGCATTGTGATAAAGATAAAAAAAATTACTTGTGGACAAATGCTATATGATATTAAATCTTGAAAAACGTTTCAACGTAAAAATCTACCACACATTTAAGGGACTAAAATCCAAGTTTATGGAACTACAAGATGGATTAGATTATATTGTGATGAAGCTTCCGGTGGGTCTTACTGCTTGCTGTCGGTCAGTGGAGGGTTGCAGATACTCGGCATAAAAGCGGTAACTGGACGGACTGATGGCGCTCAGCACAAGCTTGTGACTGACCTGAACAAATAAAGATACTTCAGTGGAAAGACTCTTAACATCAGACTGACTGACTGACACACACAAGACCACCCTCAGGACTAAACCACAGACACACACACACACACACACACACACACACACACACACATTAGTATTTACACAGACATGCATTTAAGAATACAGTATGTACACACATATACATATATTAATTTTACCTCACATGATAACATATATACACACATATATACACATAAGAATTTGTAAACACTCACTTAAAATGTACACATACATACGTATATAAACATGTAAGCGCATGAATATTCACATACACATACCTAATCATTTGTACACACACATTTATAAGAATATGTATACACATACACAGTGTTTTAAATGTATTAATACTGTACATTTGAATGCATTTTTTTTAATTTAATGAATGTATTAAGTTAACTCACCTTAAAAAAACTACTCAGTGTCTTATTTATGACCAGTTTCACACCTTCAACCTGCTGCGGAAAAACATCTGGCAGAAAGAACAGACGTGAAATGCCTTTTCTCTCATAATCGACACTTTAAACATACTGCTCAGAAATGAAGCTCAGACCTTTACATCTGCTGTGAAGGCCGTGGAAACTGCCTGGATTAGGCAGCAGCCCATCACTGGAGTCCCAGTGCGGGAAGAGTCTTTCTGTGGGAAAGTTCGGGCTCGGACGCCGGTGGCGGGACGACAGGGCCAGCACGTTGCCCATGGAAGCCCCCAGATTCAGCCCAATCTTCTGGAATCCTCGAGACAGCAGCCTCTCATGCTGCCAGTAAAGCACATGGGCATTAGTGGAGCAGATAAACATACAGTCACAGTAAATATACAATGCTTTGGGTTAAACGTTGCAGCATCAATCATCTGATGCAGGATAACAATTAAAAAAACATTATTGGTATTGTTGTATAATAAGTAGTAACTATAAATACATGTGTTGTGACTGAAAATGTTTTTACTTACGTGTATATATTAAGAATGTGCAGCTGTCCGTGTTAATTTGCAAACAACACTTTTGTACACATTTACGTGCAGATGTTAATACGTTCGGAGAGGATGAACGGAGATGCGGAGGATGCGACCATCATTGCTGTGTGGCGGCGGAAACAGCTGATCACGAGGAGGAGGTGGAACAGTGCAGCGCCAGGTTCGCTCCGTACGGAAACAAACTGCTTTTATTGAGCGCCTCTAATTAAAGTTGAACACTTGAACGAATTTCGGTAGGCGATTTGGCATTAAATATAGACACTGTTGGCGTATTCATTTGCATTTGACTTTTGACGTTTGTTGCTAATTACACCGTCGTGACGTAATTTTCGGGTTATTACTTTATTTCAATCGACTGGTGAATGCGACTCAGTTGTATAGAAATTAGGAATGTGTGATTGTCGTTTTAATAAAAAAAAAACAACGTGTTAATTAATTATATGATTGATTCGGCCAATACTTCTTTTATTTAAATGCTTACTAATACTATCAACGTTACATTCAACGCCACATTGTGTTTAGTTGAACGACTCATTTTCAATGAATCGGTTCAGTTGAATCATTCAAAGATTCGAATAGCTGTCAACATGGCAGATGAAGCCACAAGGAAGGTGGTTTCAGAGATTCCTCTCTTAAAAACAAACTCGGGACCCAGGGATAAGGAGTTATGGGTTCAGAGACTCCGAGAAGAGTATTTATCTCTCATTAAGGTGAGATGTTTGTACACGATAAAAGGCAGAGCTAATGGCAAAAAAAAGCGTGGTCAGATAGCATGGATGCTAATGGAGTCGTATACGTGTGATTAACTGCAGTGTTTCATAAGTAGTCAACCAAGTTTCATAGACTGCTTCCAGCTCAGTTTCCAGCTGGAAACACGATGTTAACATACGAATACTGTTAAAAGAGGGCTTGTGTTTGTCTGCAGTATGTTGAAAATAACAAGGCAGCCGACAACGACTGGTTCCGTCTGGAGTCCAACAAAGAGGGGACAAGGTTTGTCAAATACTGTAATCAAACGAGAATAAAGGAGTGAAAAACTGCATAAGTGAGAGTGAAAGACGAGAAGTGAATTAGAGAGAAATGAAGTGTATGAGAGACAGAAAGAGAAAGTAAACAAGAGAGAAAAGCAGTCTATCAAAGAGTAATAAAATGAATGACAGAGCCAAAAAGAGAGAATGTCTTTTTACATAGAGAGAGAGAGAGAGAGAGAGAGAGAAAGAGAATGTATGAATAAAAGAGAGAACAATCGAGAGATAACATGATATTGAGAGAGAGAAACAGACTGGGTTGGAGACAGAGTGGTAGAGAGACCGTATAGAGTAAAATTAGAGTAGTGTGTGTGTGTGTGTGTCTTAACATTGTCTTCTGAGCAGGTGGTTTGGGAAGTGCTGGTATATTCACGAGCTTCTGAAGTATGAGTTCGACATTGAGTTTGATGTAAGTGCTCTAGAGTTCATCACTGTGTAAAATCTGCTGCTGTTCAGAGCCGTTTCATGTTGTCTTTCTGCTGTCCAGATTCCAGTCACTTATCCGGCCACGGCGCCTGAAGTGGCCATCCCAGAGCTGGACGGGAAGACCGCCAAGATGTACAGGTCAGATCTGTACCTAGTCCCCCTTTGCCGTGGCTCATTTGCCCTTTATTTACATCAACCAGAGGTGGGAAAATCTGTTTGACAGACCATTTTAAGCCGCTGTGGGCGAGGAATGTGCCGAAGTTTGGACTGGCTCACCTGATGGCGTTAGGGGTGAGTAGTAAAGCTTTCGACAAATTGTGGGGTTTTACTCCCCAACTTTGTTTTTTTTTCTCTCTGCATATTGTAAAGCGGACTGTAGTTTGTGTTATATAAAGATTCTCTCTGTTTTCTCTGCAGCTTGGACCATGGCTTGCAGTGGAGATTCCAGACCTTATTGCAAAGAGTTTAATTGAGTATAAAAACCAGCAAAGTAGCTGAAACCTGCAGGAAAAAGCAAATCCTGGTTCTCATGTTCACAGTTGTGTATGTGGGAGTGTTTTTCTGATTATGTTGAACTCAAACGTGGAAAGTTAAAAGAAATGTGGGATTATTTTTGTTGCTCGCGGATGCAGGATGGGATGTGGATTTTTAATCTTACGTTAGATCGTCGACGTTAGAACGATTCAAACCAGTCCATTACATGATATCACCACTGGGTTTATATAAAGCAGACATGGCACGTTTTCTTACAAACATTGCAGAAGTACAGAAAACATATTGCCTGAATGAAGCGGAAAACAACGTAAAAATCAAGAAATGTTTTCTGACCTTACATGATGGAAGCCTTCTCTGCAATGGTTACATGCAGATGCATAAGACATCATATTCACAGAAGACTCTGAATCTGAAAGTGTTGTTATGGTAAAAAAAAAAAAAAAAACCAAATCATCATTCCTAAATAAGTTTTTTTTTTTTTTTGCAATAAAGCATATCAGGATTTATTCCCTTCAGTTGTGAGTGAAGTAGGTTTTAATTTGGTCTTAAAAACATTTTTTGAGATGAACGATTTCTCAATTAAATTAAATTAAAACAAAAATCCCGAATCGCATTCTATGACTCGCGTTTTGTGTTCATGCGTCAATGCTTAGCCCCGCCCCCGCCAAGGTGTACGTAAACGTCAGCAAAGGACGCTTTTTTCAGAACGGCATGTGTTGATACAGTAGCGAATGGCATTTAATCAATTATAACACAGTTATAGTTAAGAGTCACAGTTAAGAGACTGATTTGTCAATAATATCTTTTTATCCGCTTTTCTTGCCTAACACTAATTTCATTGGTCAAGCGATGTGTTCGCCGCATCACTCGGGTTGCCAAGTCTTCGTATATGAACGCGCAGGTGATTTTGCTGGCGATTAAACGAAAAATGATTTCTCATTTTCTAATTGTGTAAAAAATATAACAATTATGTACTGAGGTTAAATATTACATGTATTCATTCACCAACAATTTCCATTCACCGATCCCTGATTCAATCGCTGTGCCATGCAAGATCTGGCAACCGCTGTATGCGAACACATGGACCAAAAATGAAAGAGCGACGCATGTGTGAGAGATTCGGGAGTATTTGTTGTTACATTCCATGAATTGCGTTGTATTTTTACCACGTTTTGTCGTCGAGGCCCGTTTCGAAACGTTATGTTTCTACGGCCTTCGATCACGCGTTGATTAAAGCTTCACGTTCCGCACACGCTCTTGCGGTCAAGTGGGGCATTAAAAGATTTAGCGTTTTAATTAGATTTCGTCCCTTTCGCTGCGGATGTCGTAGCTTTAATCAGGCGTCATAATGACACGCAGTCTGATGGTAACGTCGCACGGTGGCTTGGTCTGTCCGTGGCGAACACTAACGCTCAAAATGTGGTGAAAAGTTTGGCTTTTCCTCCAGTTTGACTGCTCGCGTTCTTCTCGTTTACGGAAATGTCCAAGAATCGGCAGGTTTTACTTGTCGGGGAAGGAAACTTCTCCTTCTCGGCGTCTTTAGGTGAGTCCCTAGGCGGAGATGTCGGACTGACCGCTACGTGCTTTCAAAGCGAGAGTCAGACCCTCAGACAGCAGGACGCCGAGCTGAACATAAAGAGATTACGCGAGAGAGGTCGGTATTTTCACGTTGTCATTTTACCGTTATTCAGTGCGCGTGACGGGTTCTCTCGCGCGCCTTGTTTAGTTTGCGAGATGACCGCATACATCCCTCCATTATCCTCATTCTCATGTACATAAAGTGCCATCATCCTAGAATTCGTGAGTTCAGAAGCTGCGACCTTGTTGATAAACCAGCTCTGATTCTCATTACAGGATCAGCTGTTTTGTTTGAGGTGGACTGCACGTGCCTCCAGGATTATGAGGCCATACAGATGCATCAATTCGACAACATCATCTTCAATTTCCCTCATTGTGGCCGTAAAAGTGGTGTGAAGAAAAATCGTGTCCTGCTTGTGAAATTTTTCCAAAGGTGAGCTTGACACCAGCAAAAATCAAATGTGTGTAAAAGCGTTAATCCACTGTGTCTGACAGCATACTGTAAATGTAATATTCCTTACAATTAACTTAACAAATGTACAGTGTACACTCTTTTTCATTTAAAGCACAATTCCCAAAAAACAAAAATGTGATGCTTTGTAAATAACGGCAACTTGCCGTTAATTAACAAAATTATATTTAGCTGTATCCTAAATATCCTTGTAAAGACAATTTAGTTTCTGTGGGACAAATAAAGGTATTTTCAGTTCAGTTCAAATTTACAGGATTTTCGTATTAGAGTGCAAGCTTGCACTGAAGTACAATAGCCCAAAGTGGTTTGGTTTTCAGCTTTGTACATAATGAATGAACGCGTTGTGTTTGTTTCCCAGCGCCATTGGAGTCCTGAAGCACGGCGGAGAAGTGCATGTCACATTGTGCAACGGGCAAGGAGGCACTCCATGCGACAGCCCAATGAGAGAATGGCATAATAGTTGGCAGGTGGTTGCCATGGCAGCAGAAGCAGGCCTTATTCTCAGCGAAATTCGTTCCTTTGACAGCAAACTGTATCAAGGCTACAGATGTACAGGTTACAGGTAAAACAAACCAGACAAGCCACAGTAAACATCAGACTTGAGGTCAGATTAAGCTGAATTCTGATTCTGATGATCTGGGTAATGAGGACATGATTTACTGTTGGGTTCAGGAGTCAAGACAAAGGCTTTCATTTGGATGGTGCTCTGACCCACGTCTTCACTCCGAGCCTCCCACACGTCACTCCAGAGAAACTGAAGATGGAAAAAACGATTGGGAAAGAGACTGTTTGCTTTTTACTCCCAGCAGAGCTGAGCCAATATCTCAACAGGTACTATTTTTTTCCAACACGTCTTGAGTCTTACTGAATGTCTGGTATGGAATAATATTCACAAAGGTGTTTGTGAATTGTATTCTCTTGTTGCGTTTGAGGTGTAGTGCCCAAGTCTGACAAAATGTAAACTCTTATGTGAAGATTTGCGTTCAATCAGATGCACAAAGACAAAGCGTAAACACAAACGCAAATGCCGATCAGGGTCAGAGGGAGAGACTTCCACACTTTCAAAGATTATTTTTTATTATTCCTTCTCTTCAATGTCCCTTATAGTGATGTCACAGTACATCACATACCCTCCAAACAATAGTCTTTCTCTCTGATGTTGATTGGCTGATTTTGTGACTTCACAAATTGTCCATCCAAATTGACTTTGTAGTTTGTGGTCCTTTTCTGTAAAAGCAAACGCATATGCAAACTTACTCACACTTGTTTTACACCCAACATATTATAATTTGCAAACTCTTTTACGATCTGGTCCCATTGAAAATGGTTCCAAAGTTTAGAGTCAAGATCCATACAGTTGTTTTTATCAGTTCTTGCCTTCACTGTGCAGCATAACGCCCTCTGTTCATCTAGCATTAGTCTGTTTCCAGTCGTTTCCAGCTTTGGCTGCAGCCGTAGGGCGACACGACTGAGAGTCTAAGGAAATAAAACAACAGCAGCAAATACTAAGATATAAATATACAATCATATTTATGTTATTATCAAATACTAAATATACAAGTCATTACAGTTACTTTTCATTTAGACACCTGTTTTAATTGAATGTTTTAAAAGTTTTTACAAAGCATTAAGAGCCGGTTGATATTTTTTGGAATTGTTCAGCGGAAATCAGACTTGAAACCGTTCTTATCTTTCCAGAAATTTTCTCGCTCATCAGTCGCATCATCCTGTGAGAACTGTCCAGGAGCAGCTACTGCGAGAACTGAAGTCCCTCTGGCCTGTTTGCAGTTTGAACGAGGCATTTTCCGAACTCATCTGCTGCCTGCCAGAATCATTCGACACTTGTGACTCCACCGTGAGCCACTCGGAGGTCTACTGGATCAGACCCACGGACACCTACGTGCCCAACCAGTCCGGCGTCCTGGTTAATGAGTCTGTGGACGAGGCAAAAACCTTCACCGACAGCTACGCCCTGCGCCCGTCTCTGCTTCTGCACGTCCACCAGATTCTCCAGAACAAAGACTTCAGCCCCGGAACCTTTCACACCATCAGCGGCCTGGTGTTTCAGAGGGCACCCATCTCTCCCAACCGCTCCCCTGCCTTCCATCAGCTTCTTCTAATGGGGACGTTCCCCAGCGAGACACGACCTCTGCAGAGCTTCCAAGAATGTCTGGAGGTTCTGCTGTCTCCATATGAAGTTTCCTTCGAAGAGACTCAAACTGGCCTGGAGCGTCAGGTGTGGATGAACTCAAAAATGCTTCCCAAGTTTGGGCAAATAACATCTCAGCCATCGCTCGCTTCCACACTGGATGAGGATTTGACTTTAAACGTTATCTCCATCAACTTGGATCATCTAGCGACTCTGATTTATGGTGTTTCCGATTGGCGCTTGCTTTGGAGCACCGACCATCGCTTCCTTGAGCGCTTTCAGCTCGATCCCATCAAACCCTTTCGTCCCTTCTCCCTTTACCCACCCAGCTACTCACACGATGTCAGTTTCTGGCTGGACCCCGATGATTACGACGAGCTGGACTTCCATGCACTGGTGCGAGAGGCTTCTTGCGGCACCGTCAGGAACGTGGCGATCGTGGACCGGTTCCGACACCCGCACATGGGCCACGCAAGTCTCTGCTACAGGCTGACGTACCAGTCCCCGGACCGGGCGCTCTCACACGGCCAGGTTTTGGGTCTGCAGAACCAGCTGAGAAGGCTGCTGTCCCTCCGACTGAAGGTCACCTTGAGGTGAAGAGGGTTCATACATAACAGTCCGATTTAATTCCCCAATATTGTATTTTCTAGAACATAAAGTGCAGCCAAGTCAGTTTGGAAACATTTTGTAGTATTTTAACTGCGCCTTATAATTCAGGCAAATTAGGAACCCACCGTGTGCGTCTTCCGTGATGCTCTCACGATCCTTTCTACCTCGACTTATTGCATGGACAACATGTAGTGGTGTGTGTAATAAAACGTGAATGTGCTGCGACTCGCATGCTGTGCTGATTGAGGCTTTTGTTCTCAGAACTTTCACTTCATGGATGCAAAGGAGAAGAACTTTTCTCTTTGGTCTGTTTGGCTTTGTTTATGAGCGATCAAGACAGTTTTTACTATCGACTGCAACAATTTAAATGCTTTTAATGTTTTTGTGTATTTTAAAGGCTTTGTCATTTCCCAGTAAGATTGGTTCAGTCGTTTTCAAATGGAATGTGCAATGTGATGCATTTGTGCCAAGGTCATGAAAGGATTCGCTAATAACCACAATTAAATATTGACGCATGCAGCGATCGGTTACATCATCGATCGCAGTTGTTGGGTCAGTGGGGGAATGTAATAAAAATGATTTTGAATGTGTAAAAACTGGTTTCTGTGTGATCTGTCATAGGAATCTCTCTCAGAAGTTTAGAAGTGAACCTGTTGACTTCGTACTTCATGAGTTATTAGAAATCATTAGTCACAGACACAGAACATCTTATAGCTAACATCTTATAGAACAACGATAGCTATGTGTCATATGCTTTGTATCAGGCGCACCCTGAATAAATGTCCATTTCCCAAAGACACACATTTTTCCTGAAAGACGCATATATTTTATTGCGTTTTAATTAGTGAGGCTCACATTTTTCCTGGATTATTAGTGTTTTTTTAATTGATTTTGATGTTGGGTGTGTCTTATGCTTGTTTTTCAGCAATTATGAAAGTCAAGCCATTAAATAAGGCTCAATACCGTCATCAAGTCAAATATAAACACAAAACAAACTACTGATTCAGAATTTTACAATTGTTTACTGGATTTCTAACTGGTATAGAGCCGCCTACTGTTCTATTTGTTTACAGACTTGTTCAAACATTCCTGATTCCAGCTCCATCCCAAATATACAAAAGTGATTTAGAAAATGAATGGATGGATGGATGGATGGAATTGGGCACTACATGTGGATGGAATTGGGTATGTCGCATCAAATGATTCGTGTTCATCTAAATCAGATAGAAACCCATGACAACGACTAACCATAATTGTTTGACTCTGTTTGCCATACTTGCAATAATTGGCAAGCGGCTTGCCATACTTGCGTTTACCCAATGACGTCACGCACCGCCAACAGAAACATGGCGACGAAGGGAATCCGTCATCGAAACCGACGTGGAAGCAAGCAAGATGCCAACAACTTGAACAACACACCCAGTGCTGACAACAGAGCCAAAAAAGACGACAAATCCACAGATGACAATAAGTGTAATGAATACAGAAATGAGTAAGTAACCACGGGCCGGCTTCTCAATGAACTGACAGGTCGCCGCTCAGTCAAGTTTCTCTCGTGTCGTTTCTATCAAACGACCAAATTAACCTTAGACAGTTTAGAAACACAGTACATCTAACGGAAGAAACGCACGCGTGTGGCGCGTGCACTCTCAAAATAATGCCACGTGCACAGATCGCTTGATTTCAGTCGAAGCTCTGCAGAAACGCTTCCACTGTCAATAAACAGTAATCCTCGCTTCATGCTGATGCTGGGCAGCATAATAATCTTCTTACCCACGTATTAGCTGAACAAGGTAGACGGATGAACATTGGCCATCCATTTGTGCTCGTCTTTCGTTCATTTAGTTGTTTTTTAATTGACACGTTCTTGAAATGATATTAACCCTGTGTTTTTTATCCCTCATGGTCCATTATTGCTTATTAGTTTGCGCCCAGTCAAGCACTCTAGTCCCTACAGCTTTCCCGTGTATTACAGGTCGTACAAGGCAGCAGGGCAGGTGTGGGCTCCTGAGGGCCCCACGGCCTTCAAGTGCCTGGCTTCAGCCCGCTTCTGCGCAGCCCTGCTCAGCAACATCTCTGACTGCGACGAGACCTACAACTACTGGGAGCCGGTGAGTCCAGCACATTCCCTTCTGTGCGACATAAATGTGGAGTTGTCTTGGCTCAAAAGGAAGCATAAAAGAAGTTTGGAATGTGGGATTGTTCAAATTGTTCAACTGTTCAATTTGCGAGGTTACCAAGCCTGCCAATCATCATAACGGGGAGGGGCTACTGCATGGTGGGTGTGACTGAATGGAATCACTCGAAGGCGATGCCGTGTCGCTGTGTCTGATGATTTACTAAATTCGTTTTATGTAACAAAATCATAAAGAAGAAATTATCAACTCATTGGCTCGAGTCACTCCCCATTGAGTCACTCCCACTGTCGAGTAGCCCCATACCCTGACAAAATCTACAAGTTGACTGATTTCCTCCATTATTCCTCTTCATTGTATTCAAGTAACTGTCCTTTCGGTCACATCAGCCTGTTCAGTAGCACCTCTCCCCCGACCCTGGTTTGCAGGTTTGTTCTGAAAAATCCACAAATCTTTCGATTATTTGCTTGAAATATTTGCAGACATTCTTGGAGTTAAAGACCATGAAAAATTACATCAAATAAACAACTTCAATTGTCTAAGACGTTTAAAAACTTGGAGAAAAGTTTAGGAACTTGTGTGATGAGGATGCGTGTTAGGCTGCGTCCTGCGTCAGATATGTTCTTTGGGTAATATTCACGATAGTAGTTTGGCCATTATACTTTGGTTTAATAGTAAAGTGTGTCATTGTTTCACAGTCGTGAAAGGCGTAAAGAAAGTCGCGTTAGCATTATACATAAATGCGTCGTGATTTAACAAACCTTCCTTTTAAGAAATTATCGGTAAAACTATCTATTTTTATATACAAAGTATTTTCATGAATTATAATTTTGATGTTTTTTTGTTGTTGTTGTTGGTCAGACTCATTTCCTGCTGTACGGAACAGGGATGCAGACCTGGGAATATTCTCCACTGTACGCGATTCGTTCTTACGCATATCTCTGGCTCTACGCGCTACCTGCCTGCTTTCACGCCAAAATACTACAAACCAACAAGGTACGTTCCTGCTGAATTAATAATAGTCCAGTCACGTTCGTTTCAAACAAACTGTGCAAATTGATGAGATTGCAAAAAGTAATCATATCTTTAGATCATATCTATAGATCATAAAAATCATATCTATTATTTAATGTAATAGCCGTGCAATAAATAAATAAAATATAAATATATCCAGGAATTATAGCTGTATATATTATATAATTATAATTTAGAATTTTACATTATTAATTTTATAATATATCATTATTTTAAAATGTGTTATATCATTAAAATATATCTGTATATTTGTATGTAATATTATATAAAAACCTTAAATAATAGTCTTGTACAGTGAACTATGATATAAATCCTATTTGAACTACTGAATTATGAATTGGCTTATATTTGTGAAAGACCTGAAAAAAGACTGGGTGCTTCTTTTGCAGCAAAAAAAAAAAGGTGCAATAACGAGTAATAGTAGTGCATAAACAAGTTGAAATTTCGTTTTTAGTTAAACAACATAATGAATAAATTTGGATCAATAAACATTTACAATTACATTTAAGATCAAAAATCACTTCAAATCAAGTTATTATTTATGCGAATATTAACGTAACAATTATTACTTGAAAATACACAACCATGCTTCGTTCATAACATGATCCTTTCTTTCTTTCTCTCTGTCCTCCCCCTCTTTCTCTCTCTCTTTCTTTCTTTGTTCCAGGTTCTCGTGTTTTATTTCTTGCGCTGCATGTTAGCGTTCACCTGTTGCGTATGTGAGCTGTATTTCTACAAGTAAGAGCAATAGATTTCACGTGAGATGACGAGAGTCTGATGCAGGAACTGACCCATCTTTCTCTGCCGTCCGTTCAGGGCCGTGTGTAAGAAGTTTGGCCTCCATGTTGGACGTCTCTTGCTGGCGTTTCTGGTCTTGAGCGCGGGGATGTTCTGCTCCTCTGCAGGTGATTAAAGCGGAGCTCTTCTGTTTGTTGGGTAAAGGATGACGCTGTAACCTGTCTTTGCAGCTTTCCTCCCCAGCAGCTTTTGCATGTACAGTACTATGGTGGCCATGACTGGCTGGTTCCAGGGGCGCCCCAGCCTGGCTGTTCTGGGTATTGCTGCGGGGGCCGTTGTGGCCTGGCCTTTCAGTGCCCTGCTAGGGTAAGGAAGATCTCGCTAGCGTCTGGCAAGCTGAGAATATCAAGCCAGTACTTCCAATAAGTGCTAAATATCAGTGGTAATTATTGGACTGTTGTGCTTCACGGCAGCATTCCCATCGCCTTCGACTTACTTCTGCTGAAGAGGAAGTGGAAGAGCTTTCTCATGTGGACTCTGGTGGCTCTGTTGCTCTTTCTGGTAGGGAAATGACCAAACTCCATTTGATCATTTTCCAATGAGGGATGTTGTTGCTTTGTGTGTCAAATGTAGCTAAAGCAGTTTTATCTTCGGAAATGATTCATAGTTGTGTCTTCTGAACTAGTTCTCAAGACTGCTAGAACTTGATTTTTTTATTGTTGTGTTTTCTGCAGGTTCCTCTGGTTGTTGTGGACAGCTACTATTATGGCCATCTTGTGATCGCTCCTCTGAACATAATCTTGTACAACGTCTTCTCTCCTCATGGGCCGAATCTCTACGGTGGGTTTTCAGTCTTTCACGGAATCAGCTCATCACTCAAAACAGATTTAATGTTAATGAAACCATTGTAATATTTAAAAACACTGTATAATGTACAGTATAGTGCAGAGCGAGAGAGTCACCGAGAACTTCTAGTTGTTTTCCTTTAATAGCTGTGACACGCATACAAACAACAAGTATCTCAAACTGGGAATTTTGTTAAGAAAACTCATTTCACTTCCAAATAATCCTCTTCACTCTCTTCAAACCAGTTTCAGTGTCAGATTTTCAACGTGTTTTTTTTTTCACGTTTCTAGTCTTCGCCATTGAAAATAACAAACTCAGTCCAATCAGCTTGTTTGAATTTTGTGTCACGTCATGTCTGTCTGATAGTGCAAGAGAAAAGCGCTCAAAATTCAATTATTTAGAGATAAACTGCAATGACTCTCCATGTGTACGCAGCCTTCAGGGTCAAAACTGCAGGACTGGGTGGGGCTCTGGAATCCTAAACCTGCTGCTTAGATTTATCGCTGAATTCCGATTGTTTAATACAACAATGATCATCTGGATTCCCTGGAGGCAGTCGGAAGAAAAGCAATGAAAGACAGAGCAACTGGAGCTATTTACTAAGTACTAATGAACACAATATCATTATCATTTGCTTGCGATTCATATATTCCCTGAAGGCCCTGACAGAACGCCACTAATTGCAAGACGATTTCACCAAATCTTTAGGCGAATACATATAAGTTTACGTGAATAATCTCATTAAATCTAAAAAAATATTTCAGACCAAAATCTGGAGGAGCCGTCACGATACGTGTGTATCTTTATAAATTCATCATTTTGCATTTATTTCATAAGTAATATCTGTTTTTGGCTTAATATCATTTTGTATGTGTATTTGGTTCTACGGAGTTGATTTTTTTTCTGTTTACTCCTGCAGGAACGGAGCCCTGGCACTACTATTTTGTAAATGGCTTCCTAAATTTCAACATTGTGTTTATGTTGGCCCTGTTTTCTTTTCCTCTCACTGTGCTAATGGAGGCGCTGCTTCAGAGATTTAATGGTATGAGGATTCATTTATTTACTTTTAATTTTAATTCCGCAGAAAATGAAAGATTATCACTTGATATACTATTAATGGAATATGTATCAATTTTGGTATAGTTTATAATTGTCCATCGTAAAGGTATATTTTTACTCCTGAATGTAAGGAAAACGGTGGTTGATGTGTTTACATAGCAAGTCTGATCAAACATTTCATTTTGCAGTACAGAATCTCGGGCGACCTTACTGGTTGACCCTGTCCCCCATGTACCTGTGGATGCTGGTGTTCTTCACGTGTTCGCACAAGGAGGAGCGCTTCCTGTTTCCCATCTACCCTCTCATCTGCCTCTGTGGTGCAGTGGGCCTGTCCTCACTACAGGTTAGAATGAGGCCATGTTTGTAAAGTGATTGCGTTTGTCAATTTGGCCACTATGGGTCATATCAAAATTGTGCTCTGCTTTTAACTATCCAACAAAGTGACACACACACACACACACACACACATTTATTTTTACATTTTTAACTGTGAAAAGCGCCTTACAAATGCAGTGAACTTGAACATGAACACACACACACACACACACACAGTGAAGTGACGCTGGTAGGTTCCAAACTTGAAAGGTTTGTTTCACTTTGACCGTTTCCGTCCTCTAACTGTTGTTTGTTGGTCCCTGTAGAAGTGCTATCACTTCATTTTCCAGCGCTATCGTCTGGAGCACTACACCATCTCCTCCAACTGGTTGGCCCTCGGCTGTGTGGTGCTGTTTGGACTCCTCTCGCTGTCGCGTTCCGTGGCTCTGTTCAGAGGTGAGGTCATGTCTTGTTAGGAATGATGTCGGATAAAACTGACGGCAAACTGAAGGCACTGTGATTATTTTTACCCTTTTCTTTATTACAAATAATGAGAACATGTACGTTTGAAGACTTGATGTTCTGTGTTCACCGATTTTCGTTACAGTCAGCATTTATTTTTTCTGGTCACTATGTTTTAGGTCAAAGGAAATGCATGCATCCAGTTCAAATTATTTTATAAAAACTAGTTTAAAATCCACCAAACTCACCACTTGTTT
>SOMO01000031.1:744539-761902 GCA_028128575.1 Paedocypris carbunculus | reverse complement strand
CACTCTCTCCCTTTTTCTCTCTCTGAACCTCTCCCCCACTCCCCCCATGTACGTGTGTGTGTGTGTGTGTTGACAGTTGACATTCTTTGTTCATCTTCGGCTGGATTGGCTGTCGAGTAACATGCTCAAGCAGTTCAAATCATGCTAATCGCAATGAGAGAGACTTTTACCTAAGATGCCAGTAAAACAGGAAGCTCCAGTGTGGACATCATCTGGTGTTACGGCGTCTGTCTTGACATTCATTGCCGTTGTTTTTCATGCAGGTAAAAAATTGCATTTATTATTCTGAATTTGTTTAATTGCATTATTGGTTGAGGAGAATATTTGCAGCATTGTCAAAGGAGCATCATCTCTGCTACTGTAGGCGAAAAGTTAAATTGCAAGTTGAGTTGTAAAGTTTGCACAACTTTTTTGTGTCTTTTTATGGAAATATGCAGCTTTCCTTTTTTTATGATAGTGATATCAAGTTATCTAAAAACCTTGTTGGTCGTTTTCTTAATATAAATATTTTAGATTGTAATTGCATTTCCTTACTTTTATGCTCTTCACTTTTCGATTAGCTTGTTGTTTAGCTTAAAACCTTGAGTGCTTGTGTATGAAGTGCTAAAATGAGTATGTAGTTTTCCCCACACACAGATATGCTGTGGATTTACCCTTAATATGCACATAACACCTCCACTTATCCTGAAATGCAAGAAATTCTGAGTAAAGCTGAATGAACGAATGGAAGTAACTGTGTATAATGTCACTAAGATTACGCAAAACCTACGCAAATCAACAAGATGTGCATTAAATTGAAAGCAACTTTTATTTTGTAAAAGTAACAGCTATGATATGACACAATGTTGCTTGAAGTACATAAATCCAGTTCTATCCTCAATGCTAGTTGCTCTAAAGGTTGTACAACCAGCCGCTATTGTTCTGGATGCTCACACGTGTGTCCTTTTCCATCTATTCCCGCGGCTTGTTGTCGCTCTGTGGCTCCTTTTCATGGGCGGAAACAGGCTCAAACAATCCAGGCTTTTGTTTGCCAATCTCTGGCCTTTACCACTGCAGGCATTGCCAGGCCGATGGGCTGCATTGTGTTCCACAGCATTTCATAAGCTAGTTATGAAAGACACAGAACTGCGTAGCTTTACTTTTGGTTCATTATAAGATTTTTTGTCTGTAAATCAAGCAACAAGAGAGAGAGAGAGAGAGAAACAAAACTTTTAATATTCAAAGCTGTAAATATATACCATACTATAAAAGACCCTAAAAGTTGAGAAACATCTCAGAAGAGAGTCTGACTCAATCAACAGTGCACTTGTACAAGTGAGTTTAAAAGTAAAATTTTGTGTATAACTATCGTATCGTAATAATAATACGATTGTAATAATCAATCGTAAACAAACAATAAGTTACTCATAGTCAAACTCTTGCTGTGTAGGCTGTGTTGAAGGAGTGAACATAACAACTCTGGAGACTCTCATCCGAGGAACAGTGGGAGGAGAAGCTTTACTTTCCGTCCGATATTCTAGCACGAGCCAAGATTCACCTGTGGTAAAATGGCAGCTGAAAAGGGACAAGCCCGTCACCGTCGTCCAGTCCATCGGCACAGAGATCATCGGTAACCTGAGGCCAGAGTACCAGGACCGTGTCCTTGTGTTTGAGAATGGCACGCTGCTGCTTCATAACCTCAGACTGTCTGATGAGGGCACTTACGAAGTGGAGATCTCCATCACGGATGACACCTTTACTGGAGAGAGTAGCATCAATCTGACAGTTGATGGTAAGATTAAACCTTTGTTCAGATAATTGATTGCAATCTGATTGCGACTGATATTTTGCCAGAGCCGATCTCCCAGCCATATGTCCACATGGTCTCCTCCACAGTTCTGGAACTGGCAGAGCATTTTACACTCAACTGCTCTCATGACACAGGCACTAAAACCAGCTACAGCTGGACAAAAGATGACAAACCGTTATCCAACGAGACTCGCTTGTTCCTATCAGCTGACCAGAAAGTGCTGACCATCATGCGTGTTCTGATGGTGGACGACGACGTCTACAGTTGCATGGTGGAGAATCCCATTGGAAGCATGAAAAGTCTGCCAGCCAAACTCACCGTTTATAGTAAGGCACATTTTGATATATTGATTTTTAAATACTTTTGATAATTAAATTATTTGCTTAGCTTTAGAGAAATAAAAATTTCTGCTTTACTGAAAATAATATTTTTACGAAGGAAAATAAATTGTTGTAGTTTTAACAGTATGAATAAAATGAATTTTTCAGAAAGGAGCTCTCTCTATATAATACTGACCACTGTGGGAATTTTTCTTCTCATCACCCTCGTAACCGTTTGTGCTTGCTGGAGACCGTCAAAAAAGTATGGACATATTTACTAATAACAATAATAACATTTATTTGTTTTTTGAAACAATATGAAACGCGATAACCATCAAATGCCTTCAACAGATCAAAAAGGAATAAGAGAATCAAAATGACAAGCGAGACTTTGCCAAGATCTAGTCCACAAAACCACTATACGAGGTGTCATGACGTCAAAGGTATTGAATTACTGATTATGATAAATAGTAGGTTTCATCCAGCAAAAAAATCGAGTACAAATATATGAAAATAGAAATACAGTAATAATAGATAGATTTCATAATAGTCTTAAGGCAGTGATGTGATTGAGTTAGTAATGGATTAGAAGAGATAAGACTCAAATGCAGACAAGCAGCAGAAACATGTGAGGTTTAAAGAAGAAGCAGAACAGAATAAGTGGTGACAGGTGCATTGGCTAAACCAATGATAGAAAGACTAACTAGGTGAAGACACTGAGGAAAACTTGTCAACAATGGCAAGATAAAGTCAGGATAAAACTTAACTTGGGACGCGATTCTGTTACATTAATGAGTTAAAAGGACAGTTTAAAAACGCTGTTGGTCACGTTCTATGTTTATTACCAACAGTCCTAACTCAAACACAATAATGTAAGTGTATTTATTTGTTCAGATGTTATCAAGCCAATAATGACTGACCGTGCGTGCAGGAATCCTGTCTCATTCTACATCTTGAAAGAGAAGGTACATTTTTTTAAATCATTGCTTTAAACTCACTCTTTTTATAGCTTGCGCTTGGCAAATCCAGTTTCAATTCCTATTTTGTGTTTACAATTTCACTTTGAATAGATGCGGTTGAGTTTCTCAGCAAAAATGGGAACTGAATTATTCATGTACTGAAAGTCCAATGAGGCGATTTAACCTCACTCTGCTTTGTGTTTCTATCTGCAAGTTAGACACTGTACTGTATATTTGAGGGAGTGAGGGCAATATGATCACTATTAAATGTATGCTCTGTATTTAACAATCCAGTGAAGTTGTATCACAGACACACACACACACACATTTCAGTTTTTTTAGTTCAGTGCTTTTGTAGGGCACTTTTCACAGTTAGAACTGTCTCAAAGCGCTTAGTGAAGTGACACATGCAAACCCAGAGCAGTGGGTTAAGCTGTAGTGTCATGGGCTTATGGAGGCGAGTGTCTTGCTCAAGGGCCCTCCAGTTGTAGAACCCACCAGACCACCATCAAATTGGAAGTTTCAATTTCTGTGTGTCATGTCCAAATCCCTTCCACTAGACCACAACTGCCACCGTTTGAAAGTACTAATAAGAATCTTCTTCTACTTACAAGTAACAACATGCTGTTGTGAGAAATCCTTTAATGGTTGAATTCTCATCCACAGGAGTCGCCGACCGGTGAACCTTTGTTAACCTGTGGAACATGCACATCGAATGGCAGCACCCCTCCAAGCTACAGTAGTTCCGTATCTCCTCCTCCAGACTCACTCGAGTCACCAGCTCGCTCCTCTCGCACATACATCCGAGCACCAACCAAATCCCCCCCACGCCATCACCGAAGGAAGGGTAGCAGTCAAAGCCCACCAGCTCGTTCTTCTTCTCACTGCCAAGAGCCAAGTCAGGTCATTGTTCCCTCATCTCCTGCCAGGAAGCCAGAGGAACCCTTGAGTCCTCCAATGGAAACCTGAGGCTTTTGAACAAACATATGGATGGACTCTCTCTATGTCCACATGCTACAAAGGCTTTGTGGATGGTCAGTTCTACTAACCCTGTGTACTTTGACTTCTGACACAGAGATTGTTGAATGATAAATCTGCAAATTCATATAATGGAAAAAAAATCCACAATAAAAAATATGTAAATAAAAAACTGAAAATATCGTAATTGTGGACAGGAATGAAATGCAACCAAAATGTATAAATGTGTAAAATACATATTTTTATTTCAAAACTGCTAAACGTTTCTGGGTCACAGGGACAGGCGGGAGCCGCGGGACACATCCTGGATGAGTGGCTGACCATTCCCAGAGCAGAACACACAAACACACACATCACTCACACATGACAATTTTCCAGACCCCAATTTTCAAAAAGTGTAAGGAAACCAGAGACCCAGAGGAAACAGAATAATGCACAGGAAGAATGTGAAAACTACACAGATAGTCCCATCATGGTATTAAGAACAACGTTTCCTTTCCACACAACAGTACTGTTTGGATTTTACCCAAATGTATAAAATAATTTAATGACAAAAGAAATTGTTATAATTAATGCTGAGCTATAGAGGTATCAAATGGAGTCAGACAGAGAGACGCTCTGTGGAGGTTGCTATGTTGTTTGTGTCCAGGGAAATCTATAACTCAAACAACTGTCCATTATATATATTTAATTATATATATATTTTTTTTTTATTATATATTTATATATATAGATAGATAGATAGATAGATAGATAGATAGATAGATAGATAGATAGATAGATAGATAGATAGATAGATAGATAGATAGATAGATAGATATAGATAGATAGATAGATAGACAGATAGATAGATGATTCTATTCTAACCACAAATACAATAGAATAAAAGGCAGAAATTTGAACGTCACTGTAATCTCTGGAACTATAGTGAGACGGTCTCCCGTTTCCACCCGAGCGGATTTGTGTGGCGCACATCACGTGTTGTCCCGGGCAACGTTTGAATCCTCTCAGGAGAAGTAAAAGGAAACTGTGATTTTGAAGCACAGAATGTTGAGAAAGACTAAAGAATCCGTGGTTTTGGCCGATAGAAACCCGATTGTTGTTCCCGTCGGTGTTTGGGTTGAGAGCGAACATTCGGAGCAGGAATGTCCTGAGGTGAGATCGCGAACGACGTGATACTAAAAGCAAATTGCCTGTGGATTGTTTATTTTGTAGTTCAGTTAAGAAACGAGAGTCTTGAATGTGTGACATACAGGCCCGTGCGTTTATCACCGAGGAGCTTATGGAGGAGAAACGGCAGGAGAAGGAAGAGCGTATTCGCCGGTTCCGGAGTGAGGCTGTCTGGCGAGTCCAACAGGCTCGTCTGCGGGAACAAAAGCTGCTACAGCCGGGCGAGACGGTAAGAACCAGTCACTGAGTAGTTTGTAAATATGGCCACTAAGGGCACAATCCAGTTAGGTTACAACACACACACACACACACACACACACACACACACACACACACACACACACACACACACACACACACACACACACAAATAAACCCGGAGCAGTGGGCAGCTTTACGTCGTAGTGTTTTCATACATGTGTATTTTTTCTTTTCCTTTCACTTAAAATCTTTGTGAGCTCATGGTATTTCGAAGTCAACTGCATGATGATTCTCTATTTTGAAATGTTTTAAATATAAAGCATTTATGATTTTTCAGACGCAGTCGCAGTTTCTCGCATTCCGTCGTCACTTCATGGATGTGGAGCGTGAGAAAGTGAAAGAGCACCAAGTTCTCACCAGACATCTGCAGAGGAACGCCAGGTCACACTTCAGAACATGTTCTAAAGGCTCAAGCTGCTGTCATTTACTTTGATGCCTGTTAACAGAATTGTCTTTTATTTGATCTTCTCTTGCCTTTCTTTCACCTTGTCTTGAATGAGTTTCATTAACCAATTTAATTACCGTTTTTACACGAATATGAGCACACTCACAAGCTTAAAGAATTTTTGAGGCTCAAAAACTTGCGGGGTTCTTATAATTGCAAATTATAATACATTAGAGATGTATGTACATTATAATGTATGTGCGTAAGTATACCCATTGTATTTAGGAAGGAAGGAAAGTGAGGTGATAGCAATATGGCCACTAGGGACCATACTGAATTGTTCCCTACCACTGGACCACAACTCCCCAAGTTGTGTAATTTAATTTAAATAATGCGTATGCAGACGTGCATACAGTATAAGCTTTTATTGGCTCAATAACAAATAAAGAAACATTAGACACGTTGCAACACCCAACAGGGACAAAATAACACTGGAAGAAGTAAGATTAAACTAGAAAAGTAAAACAATATCAAAATGATATGAGTGACAAGTTGGGTTTGTTGAATGAAGAAAAGAATTGCATGTTTATGAGAATATTAACGTAATTGAACCAGAAATGTAGAAAAAAAGAAATTTGAATATTTGTTTTGTACCTGAAAAATCTGGTGGGTGCTATTTTCATAGGGTGCTTATATTCACGTAAATACGGTAATTAGTTTGGGTAATTTTCTTGGGAGTAAATGTAATTTGTCAAGTAAAAACAAATATGTAATAGGAATTGAACTCGCTCTTTTAGTACGTTCCACAGAATTTCAACAATGTTTTGCCGCTTAACCAGAATTAAGACTGGGAAGGAGCAACTCAGGAAGGTGGAGGAATTCAGGATAGAGAGGCAGCAGGAAGAGCAGCGAGAGAAGGCAGACAGGGAACACCGGATCATGAAGCAGCTGCGGCTTGAGCTGGAGAAAGGAGTGCTAGAAGGAGAACTGCACGAAAACAGGAAGAGAACAACACAAAGCAAAAGGTTAAATCTCCCCATACAATGTACACAGATATGTATGTATGTATGTGTATATATATATATTTATATACTGTAAAAAAAACAGTTGTTTAATCCTCATACACAACAAATAAATAAAACAAACCCAACAAAAGCACTGGTTAGTTTCCTATGTATTGCTTCCAAAATATAAAAAAAAAACTTTTATTGTCCTAAAATGGCTTCTGTGTGTCTGGTGTTGGTATAAATGGAGCCACACGGCAGCTCCGCGCTGCTTTTAGATCTTTTTTTCAGTTGTTTCTGTGATGTACTTTCAGAAACAACTGAAACAAAGTTCTAAAAGCAGTTTAACAGCAAACTGTGTGAAAACTAATATTTGTGTCATCCTCAACTTTTGGCCACGACTGTACATATACATATGTTTACACCTGTGTTCACTAACCATCTGTGACTTGCTCCATTGCAGGAGTAGTGAATCGAGTCAAGCAGTGAGGAACGACAAGCTGCTGGAGAACAGAGTAGAACTTCCTCCGCTTTGCTCCTGTAAAGACAGTTTCTGCTACTCGCATCCCATCACTTGTGCCAACAACTGCATATTTTACAACAATCCAGAAGGTTTGATGCTCTATCCTCTATCCTCATTTAAATACACGACTGGGGGGGGCACGACCTGTTTCCCTTAAAGCAAAGTTCTCAAATAACAAAATTGTATAACAAAAATCTCAGCATCCCTCAAATCATTTTTCACTGCTGCTTGAATGAATAGATTAATGTTTTTTTTGTGGAAAAAACACCTGCATCATTTTTCTTCTGCTGATGTTTTGTTCCACCCATTTTGAGAACCACAGATCATTTTGCAATACATTTCACTCACAATTGAACTAGTCGTTGGTTCAAAACAAAGGTCAAAACAAAATCAGGTTCTGATGGTTATAAATGTTTCGTTTAAATCTGAAAAATTACTTCAAATTGCGTGAGCAACTGGCTAAAATCTTCCCTCAAGTTGTGTAACTCCAACTTTCACAACTGATCAACACTCCTGTTCCAAAGCGTAACAGAACCGCCCCAAATTTACTCATCAGCCAATCAAATAAGTTCGCCACGTCCCATCATAAGAAAGTCGAAGTGTACTTTCCTTATTTGTTTTATTCGGTGTGTAAAAACAATTGCGTTATTAAATGTTGAGAATAGAACACTCAGAAGAACTACAAAAAAGATTCTATTGGCTGGAACATGTGATTTATTGTACGCAAACCATCTGAAAGGAACTTTTTTTCTCTGGTTTGCAGCGTACACTCAGGCTCTCTGGTCCGTCTTACTGAACTGTGATTTCCCGGAGGACAAAGTGCCTGAACAACGTGCCAAACCTCACTGGAGAACAGCTTCTGCGTGTTCCTCAAACCAAGGACATTTGAATTAGACTTTTTTTTGTGTTTTTTTTGGTTCTACGAGTGCCCCCCTCACTCAAGATCATACTAAAATTAGGCGTGTCGAAATTTGATTGTTAACGCATGCGAATAATTTTAAACATTTAACACGTTAAAAGTAAATAACGCATTTTTCTCACTTCCTGTGGCTAAATGTCGCAAGAATGTCTGGCACGTTAATCATAGTCTTTCCATTGATCGCGAATTAAGGGAACAGGGAAAGAAGCTGTTCTCGCTCTCACGTCACATCATTCAAAAAACTGATCTGTCTCAGCAACTGACTGACAGTAAGCGTAGACTAAGCTGACTTGTTTCTACATTATAATGGTTTATAAATGTTCTCAACTCTCAGCAGCACAACTTTATAATGTGTAATTGTTGGCATTCTTTCCTCATTGTTACTTTACATAGCTGCAATGCCATGAGGACTTTTTGATATCCTCTTCAAAATGACTGTTTTGAAGTTCAATTGATATACCTGTGTTTTTTTTCTTTAAGAGATGTATGTATTTCAAACCAACAGTTAATTTTGATGTTGTTTAAGAAATAAAGCACATGTATTGCAAATTGAACATAAAGTCTACTAAATTGTATTACAGTATTTAAATGAGTGTTTATTTAGTGTTGAGTGTACAATAATGTGCATTTTACACTTCAATATCCAATATTACAAGCTTCAGTCATTTAATTGCAATTAACTGCGATTAATTAGTTTAAAAAATTGTTGCTTGACAGCACTAATTAAATATATTTTTTTAATAACCAAGAATCTTTTGTTTTTGTTGTGTAAAGTTCCAATTCTTTTTTTAGTCTATTGAAGTGCTTGTACACAAGTGATTCATTTTTGATGTTGGTTTTTTAAACTAGATGTCTGGACTGGTTTGGATAAATCTGTGTCTCCATCTGCGATGTTCTGAATGTTTGCCAGCTGGACACCACAGATGGTCTCACAGAATCTAGCCAAACAAGTGCAGACACAACTTTACACACACTGATCTTGATCTGTAATGACTCAATGTGGCTTAGTGGAAGTGGGACTTGGGATCAAAAGGTTGCAGGTTTGAATCCCAAATCAGGAGGTTTCAGTGTCACAGAGCAAGCCTAAAGCAGATCTGCGTGCGTGTGTGTGTTTGTGTGGATATGGATAAATAAAAGAATTATTGAATCAATTAATTTTTTTGCTGATTTTTATTTATTGTAAAGCTATCATAATACCATAATAGATATAATAATATCTTTGTTATTGTCATTGTTTATATTTTAATTGTTTTTTCATATACATGTCTGATTTTGTTACTTGTTTTCATTTGTCCCGCTAAAAGAAGGCAACTCTGAACAAGGAAACAACAACTCTAAACAAAGCATTTTTCCATTTCTGGGTCATTGGGAGCTGGAGCCAATCACAGCAACCCTGGGACACAGCTTTTTTGATTTACAAGTTCTGAGCATTTGTAAGCGCTTTTCACAGTTTTAACTGTCTCAAAGCGCACAACTGTCTCAAAGCGTTCAAAGAAGGAACTGAACCTGTACTTGTTTTCATCAAACCTTTGGTTAATGAGGGGAACTTTGACCTTTTGTAAGGTTTAAAAAAAACTAAAAAAATGTAAAGCTACCACAGAAACACAACTCAACTGTGAAGTCAATGTGACTTGTGGTTTCCTTTATGAAGCAGGTTAAGCAATGCAAGGCTTCACATAGACCTTCAGCCAGACTCTCTTCACCTTGAAACTACCATTGTGTTTCCTGTCTCGTGCATCATTAGAAAGCGTTCTATTAGTTTCACTGACGAGAAGAATTGCTCATGTTCATACGGTAAGTCATGAGATGGAACTCTGACTCTCATCAGGTTCCATTATACTCCTAAATCCTTATTGTACCTATTGATTTTGCCTGACATGGTATGAAAAAAATAAATTGAATGTGCTTTTGTATCACTAAATCACACAAGAAAACCGCATCTAATTGTAAACTATCACAAAGCATGTGGACGTGAATCGGGTTATGACAGTGTGAATCAGCAGCTCTCTTCTGAAAATGCATTTAAGGTAAAATTCCCTGCCATAATTGTAAATAAATATAACATATAAGCTACTTAATTATAACAAGTCTTCCCTCAAGTTCGTGCACATGATCAGCTGTTGGAACAAAAAGATCACAAGGTGTAATTTAACAACGACTTTGACTGTGAGCAGCAGAAAGACGACAGAGACTGTGAAAGCAAATATCTTAAAGAAAAATAAAGAAAATCAAAAATTACGTAGAAAACACAAGTGTGTCTCTAATTTGTCACGTTTCTACTTAATATACCGCCAAAATGTCTTTTTAAACGCGCTTCCGTTAATGAAGGGTTAAATTCCGCGTCGTCGCGGTGACGTCAGAGCCGTATCACATGTTTATGAGCTCAGTCCCGAGCCGCGGCCCGGTATGGAACAGGAATATGGCGACGGGAAACCTTTAACACAAGACTGCGCGGTCTAAAGATCAATTCATACTCATGTGATGCCACAGACAGATATTAATAGCCCACGACTCGGAACGCAGACGGAACCTTGGCAACGATGGAAACCTTTGGGAATGCGGAGCGTTTAACAACTTTTCCACGTCTGGAATTAGGAAATGACACCGCGTCTTCGCGAGTTTAAATGCAAAAGCGACGCGGGTTTACCGGCCAACATGATCGTATCAAAGCAAAGTTCCAGGACGTCTGGTTTTAACGCGATCTGATCTGTGCTGTGAGACGAGTTGGCTTTACTTAAAATTTCCAGTTGGTTTTAGTTCCTCGATTGTTTTACGTTTAAGTCATAAAAAGCGGAATATGTCTGGATTTGTTTACTAGTCATCAATCAACGTCGACTGCGTTTACAAGATATCGGTAGCTGTAAAAATGAGATCTTTGGCCCCCGGAATCAAACTCATCACCTCTTTTTCTAGAGACAGCTGGTGAGTGACAGATTTCTCACGTTTCTACAGTTGTACAGCTTCCAGAAGCGCATGTTTAACCCTTCATCTCTAGGGCGTCATTGTGTCAGACGTGCTTATTGATTTTTGCCTATAGCATTGATTATCTTCCCAGCGGTGCTCAAAGAAGCCTTTCATTCAAGTTCCATGGATTACTAACACTAGATTTGGGTTTTATTGAGCAGAAATGTGTGCTTGTGTACCCTGGGTTGTTTCACCTGAACTCTGTGATGAATAGAAGCTTTGACGACTGTAAACGGACCTTCACTCGGAGTGTGTTTGTACTCGATGCCTCTGGGAATTCCTCAGCCCACAGTCGCCATAATTATGTAAAGCCGGGAATTCTTTCTGAGATGTTTCTGTAATGCCTCCCGTGTCCTGTTTTCAGGTACAGGTTTTCCGTCCTCTTCCTCACGTTTGTCTTCTACACCAGCTACCACCTCTCCAGAAAGCCGATCAGTATCGTCAAGGTAACAGAACTTAAACACTAGACCTGAACGTAAATTGCTTTAGAGAAAGTGCACCAATAACTTGAGCTAGGTGAGATGCGAATATTTGGTGCTTTGTTGATTCTTGTTTGACATTTTGAGCATTTGCTTTTGGACAGAGTCAGCTGCACCGAAACTGCTCCAATGTCGTTCGTCCCACCAACCAAAGCATCACGGAAAATGACAGCTGGTGCGATTGGGCACCTTTCGGTGAGTCTGAGTAGCTGCCTCGTGGAAACTTTGAAGAGTTTACTGGAAAATGAATAAGACTAGTACATTTTATTTCTGAATCATCAAAAGACTCGATCCCACCCATTGCTGCTGGCAGCTGTATTATTCTGTCTGTTTTCTTTCAATTTCAGACCAGAACAATTACCAAAATCTTTTTGGACTTCTGGACAACTGCTTCCTCGTCACGTACGCCATTGGCATGTTCTTCAGGTGGGCTTTTCTTCTGCGCTCACTCGCTTGGAAGTGAATAATTGTATTGAATGTCGGATTTGTTTGGTCAGTGGGATTTTCGGGGAGCGCCTGCCGCTGCGTTACTACCTGAGCGCTGGGATGCTTCTCAGTGGCCTTTTTACCTCGCTGTTTGGATTGGGATTTTACTGGAAAATCCACTCTTTGTGGTATTACTGCCTGGTCCAGGTAAGCGACTCAAACATAGACACTCAAGTTGAGATTTGAAACCCAGTTACCGAAACTTTGAGCTTTTGCTCATTAGCAACTTTCCGCACTTCTGTATTTTTCAGACTACGAGGCACACTGGAATATAAGACCGTTATTATTTTATTCATATATAAGTGAGAAACCTAGCTTTTTCACATACATTTATAATGCGTACTGTAACAACACAGTCAATTTTAATAGGATTTTAAGTGCGCCTTGTAATTTAAAAATTACGGTACTGAAATAACACATCTGGTTTTCAGAAGAGAATTTGGTAAAGGTTTGTCACAGAAGTCTTATTTCGCTGCCTTGGCTTCTCGAGTCACGTTGATGTGAATCACATGGCAAGCACATGATCCACTTCTTTTGTTGCCGTGCTTCTCACTCTTTCTTCTTCTGCTCTGCAGGCCTTGAACGGGCTGGTGCAGACGACCGGATGGCCTGCAGTAGTCGCCTGTGTTGGGAACTGGTTTGGGAAGGGAAAGTAAGTGACTTATGTAATCAGTGTCGCTGACTCTGCAGATTCTGTCTGTCAATGTTACTGACTCAAGCAGAAATACACATCCCTTTTCTCGAGGAGGCTCAGATTCCTTAACGTCTGGCTCCGCGGGTGTAGAATGAAGTCTGCGTTCTGCCTTAGAACTATTCACGGCTCTTCCAAGAAAAGGACTTTTAGACAGTAAAAAAAAAGCAAGTTGAATTCTTACCATTCAATAGTCAAAAGGTTTCTTATTGTTTTAAATTGCAAGAGAATTGCAAGCAAACCGTTCTCTCACTCCATTTTCGGAACAGTTTTTACTATTTCTGGGTCACAGGGAGCTGGAGCCAATCCCAGCAACTCTGGGTCTGAAGGCGGGAATACATTTTATTTAATTTTTGTAATGTATTTGTATTATTGAGCCACTATTCTTGTCGGTTGGATTAGCCTGGTTTAGTAAAATCAGAAGTGTTTATGATATAGTCAGCAGTATAAACTCTGGTTGCAGACGTGGCTTCATCATGGGAATATGGAACTCACACACCTCAGTGGGAAACATCCTGGGCTCCCTCATCGCTGGGGTCTACGTGTCTACAGCATGGGGTTTGTCCTTCATCGTGCCTGGCATCATTATAGCCATCGCTGGAGTCATCTGCTTTCTGTTTCTAGTTGAACGTAAGTGAGTCCAGGAGTAATTGGCTTAGAAGTTTTCTTCTGCCAAACCCCAAATTTATATACAAACACAAGACGCTTGTGGGCCTTTTACAGGACCAGAAGATGTCAACTGTTCTCCTCCACAGCATCATGTGAGTTCCTCACCATCACATGACATCTCTGAATGAACCTGACATCTCACAAAGCTTGTTTGTGTTCAGGAGAGCGCGGAGCAGGAGCCTCTCTTGAGGAACTCGTCCAGTATTGAGGAGATCTTCAGCAGTCAGAGTTCCACAGCCGTGGAGCCGGTGGAGGACCACACTGAGGCCATCAGCTTCTGTGGTGCTCTGAAGATTCCAGTGAGTCCTGATCTCACTTCTCCTCCTGCTTCAAGCCATGCACAGTCACATATTTCTCATTAATATGATTAGTTTTCGAGTTGTCGATATCCTAGACGTTTAATTGTATATTTAATATTATTGCCAATAATGTGGTTTAATACACTGTTTTCTTTAAAAGCTTTTAGATATACAGGAAAAGTTCAAACTGTCGAAAATGTTATTCTCAGAAATATAAGTATTTTGCCTAAGAATTGTTGAATTGTAATCCTTATTGTGTTGGTGGCGTCAAAGTGTTTGAATTTTGACGTTTGCTCCAATGTGCTGAAATGAACAAAGCTGCCGTTCATTCAATCACAGCCGTCCGTTCAGTAGCCCCTCCCCCTGACGTTGATTGGCAGCCTCTGTGACTGCATTTTTGTAGAGTTTTGTCAGATTCTGTGAAATTAACTTCAGCTCCAGCGCTAGACTTTTGCACACCAAGCTCGCCAGTCACATTGTAAATGCAATACAAATACGATTTGAAATTTCAATTTTTCTCAAATTTTTCCCACTCAAATGTTTTATGCTCCGCAGCTTTTAAACGCACGTTTGTTTCCTTGCAGGGTGTGGTGGAGTTCTCCTTGTGTTTGCTCTTTGCTAAGCTAGTCAGCTACACCTTCCTCTACTGGCTTCCCTTATACATCGCCAACGTCGGTAGGTCAGCGTGTGTGTTCATCCCATTAGTCCAGTGGATCTCAAAGTGGGGGGGTTAGCAACTCGGTCATACCAAGTTATATAAAAAATGTGTTAATTTCGAACTAATCATTTAGGAACAACTCCTCACTATTGGAGGTGGATCTGTTTGTAAAATGGAAGAGACCGACTCGTGCAGGACATTCAAAGTTAAATGCAGAAAATATGATGAAGCATATCATGCTCATTAACCTTCACAGCATGACACCCACAAAATAATGAAGACCATTGTGACAAGTCAAGTGATGTAGGTGTTTTAAAAAAACGTTAAGAAAGTAAAAAAAAAAAAAGAAATTATTTGGTAAATCTGAGGTGCGAAAATATTATATAAGTTTAAAGGGGCCAAAAAAGTTTGAGAACCACTGCTTTAGTCAAACATTTNCAGGTGGAATCTTGGCTGGGTTGATCTCAGACTTCAGCGGAGGAAGAGCCACGACCTGCTGTGCCATGCTGATCACGGCGGCCCCTATGGTGAGGGATGGGCATCCTTCAGACTGTACTGCCTTGTGTGGCTCGCTTTGACTTCTGCTCCTTTATGATCACCATTCCAAAACCGACAACTTTTACAGACCATGATGTTAGGTTTAAATTACACTCAATAACAAAACAACCAAATCTGAACGATTTAGTGTTCCCGGTGTGGTTGCACAGTAAGTGTGTGAAAAGTCAACCATCAATGCGAAAGACAGCGTTCAATCCAAAAGGGCAACTGAAAGATTGCTGTGCATTCAGTCACTGCCCACCGTAGTAGCTCCTCCCCTTGATGCTGATTGGCAGGTTCCGATGGCGTTTATATCTCTTTTTTTTGTGTTTGAGTTTTCTTTGATTAAGCTGCAGTACAAACCGTTCTGACTTCTGAAGCGTGCGGAGGATCTCGTGCTTCATCTGGAGCTTTGCTCAGAGATTTTGCACTCGTCTGAAACGCAAACACTTGCGTGCGAATCAACTTGCGAAATGGTGTGAAGTCGAGCTTTTCTCCCGAGAACGGCTGTCTACTAATGTTTGCCTTTCTTCCTCAAGCTCTTTCTGTACAACAAGATCGGCCAGAACAGCTTGCCCACCACCATCGGCAAGTACAGCTAATTCCTTACTGAGCTTTATATCACTATTACACAGATTGGTTGTGTGGAACTTCATTTCTACAACAAAAAAATAGTTTTTACTTCTGGATTTTGACTATAGATGAAATGAGAAAGTAACTCCTATCCCTGAGATAAATTTAGCATAGCTACAATTATTACAATTGTTCAGTTTTTATTTTTATTTATTTATTTTTTTCATTCAATTTGAATTGCAACTTTTTTTTATCTCCAGTCAGGAACGAAAACAAGACTGAAAGTTGTAAAAAGTCCAAATTTTGAATTTCTTCATTTTTCTGATTTTATTGTTCTTACCTTTAAACATATATATTTTTAGAAGTGTTTTATCTCTGGATTATGACTTTTAAGATCAAAATTGTCAGTTTAAGTCACAATTAAAAAAATAGGCTATATAATACAATATAATAAAAATGACTGTATATAATTTATATACGTACAAAGGAAAAGGGTTGTTAAATTGTACTGATTCTTTGAAAGCGCGTGAGCATCCCGTGTCTGTATCCTCTAATCTTCCTCCGTTGACTCGCAGGCATGTTGCTGTGGTGTGGCGCTCTGGTGAACGGCCCGTACGCTCTCATCACCACGGCCGTGTCAGCTGACCTTGTAAGTCTCCAGTCACATGTCTCTTGGTTAGCTGTTGTAAACTGACATTTATTACAAAGTGATTATTTGTTATGATCTTTTTTTTTATGTATGTAAATACTGTAACAACTCGTAGAACAATATGCAGGAACATTTTGAGTTGCACATTTATGGCATTTTTTTTTTTTACAGGGAACCCACGAGTCTCTGAGAGGAAACTCACGCGCGCTCTCCACCGTAACGGCTATTATTGACGGCACCGGCTCAATAGGTGCGCAGGAATGTTTTTGTTTACTGAACAATGTCTGTAAGGGAATGTATCAAATGTATTGTTTATAAAACAGTTGCGTTGTTGGTGTTTGTTTTGAAAACGTTCACGAGTCATCAGTGTGTTTCCTCTGATGGCCTCTAGGAGCCGCTATTGGGCCTCTACTGGCAGGGTTGATTTCTCCCACCGGATGGAATAACGTGTTCTACATGCTGATCGTTGCTGATGTTCTGGCTTGTCTGGTGAGACTCGAGCTCTTGCTGATGGTGTTTTCCTTGCTGGTGCTGTTGCTTATGAGGTTATGTGTGTCTGCAGTTGTTGTCCAGGCTGGTGTTTAAGGAGGTCCGAGGATGGTGTGGATACACTACACGGATGAGAGGGTGACTCATTTTTCTATTAGTATTATAGGTTCTTTTTATAATTTTTTTTTTTTTTTTGCAGTTTGATCTAAAACATTTTGTGGAAAATACATGTACACAGTTACTTACAAATAGAATAACTCGATCTGGTTGGTCTGATGGAGTTCAAAAGTTACGTTTTTCAGATTTACTCTAAAGAATGCTGTAATACTATTTCATTCTATCAAGGACATCATAAGTTTGGCGATAAGGCTTGAACCCTGCATTTTCTGCTAGAAGCTATTTTTAGATTTAGATTCTTCAGATAGGCAGGTGAGAACACTGTATAGTTTAGATGCTTTTACGTAATTGTGACGTGTATACAGTACCAATGATTTCATGATTAAGATGCATTTTATGTCAGTAATCTGACAGATTTATATATATATATATATTTTTTTTTGT
>SOMO01000031.1:728384-739043 GCA_028128575.1 Paedocypris carbunculus | reverse complement strand
AATGCGGTTTCCTAATGTTCATTTTTAAACTCAGTAGAGCTGAACGTACATGCTCATCCTCTTTTCAGGGTGATGTGGGCCTTGCAATGGGAAAGCTGTACGGGAATGACTTCAGTCAGACGACAATCTCGCGCTTCGAGGCTCTCAACCTCAGCTTCAAGAACATGTGCAAGTTAAAGCCCTTGCTGGAGAAGTGGTTGAGTGACGCAGGTATGTTCTTCTGGCCTCCAGTGCTAGAAGCCTTGACTGTATTTCACACTGCACTTTGGCTTTGACACTAAACCGTCAAGTTACAATTCTTCCCGATCAGAAAACTCACCCTCTGACTCTATGACAAGCCCCACCACCTTACCACCTCTGATGGAGGGATATGGACGAAAGAGGAAAAAAAGAACCAGCATTGAGACTAACATCAAGCTGACGCTAGAGAAGCGATTTTTAGATGTGAGCTTTTATTCTGTTTTCTATCCTAATTCTGTTTTTTTTTNAGGATGTAAGTAATAACTTTAAATGTGCAGAACCCAAAGCCCAACTCTGAAGAGATCACGCTCATCTCGGAGCAGTTAGCGATGGAGAAAGAAGTGGTGCGCGTCTGGTTCTGCAACCAGCGGCAGAAAGAGAAGAGAATATATTGCCCGCTCTCCACCTCGCCCATAAAGTCTCATAACTACAACCCGCGCCTGGTGAGCCCACCGTCTCCGCTATACACCACACAACAACACAAATCACTGTCGTTTTGGCTAATTCAGACAATATTCCTTGTTTTAGCCCACAACTTCCCGATCTTTCAGCCCACATGCGTCTGGAGGTGGTATGTAAAAATCAAGTTTTACAATAAAATAAAATCATAAGCAGCAATTCTGGGGCCCACGCATTTACTCATGAACTGATTAGATTAATTAATTATAAGAAAGTTCCATGACCGTGGAAAGTGTAAAGTACTTGAGTAAATGGACTTTGTCGCTTTACTTGAGTATTTCTGGCTACTTTGTACTTGTACTATCAAAAGATACAAGCAACTTTTACTCTCTACTTGACTACATTTGTGATTGAGTTTATGTACTTTTTACTCCACTACCCTGTGTACTTTGGCTCAAGTATGGTCTCATGTACTCTTTATAGTTTATACCTCTGATGACTTCATAATATACAGTAGTAAAGCTATATGTTGTGTACGAATTGCACAGCAAATGCCTCTTCCTCTTTTAACCATGTGACAATCCCTACAATAAATGTATTTGTTGTATACACTGTATGTATAAACACATACAAATCTATGTCTCTATCTATCTGTCTGTCCATCTTTTTAGATGTGTAATTCTCTGCTTGTCTCTCTGTTTTTTAACGGTCTGTCCATCTTTACTCCTTTAAAGGTTACTGTTATCTGTTGATCCATCTGTCTGTCTGTCCATCCATCCATCCATCCCTCTATCATCCATCTATTTAACTGTCATATTAATGTTAATCTGTCGGCCTGTCCACCTGTATCAATTTAATGATCTGTCTGTCAGTCAGTCTGCTAATCTGATTTGTGGTCATATATTTCCAGTGTCCTCAAGCTCCTCCCCCAACAGTCCAAGCCGAGGCTCCTCCCCCAACACGCTGTCCACCGTCTCCAGCGCACTGACGGCACAGGGGGTGAACCAGACTTTCAGCGCTCCCGGGTAAAACCACATTAAACCTCTCTCACCATACTAATCTAGAACTGCTGAATAAATCTAATGTTCGTTATGCTCTTCCTCCTAAGGACTTGGTATCGCTGGAACGCGCCAACATATCACCACTGACCCTTGCCACTAATCGAGGCTGGTTCAGATTAAGCAAACTACTATCTTGTAAAGTCTAGAACCGGGACTGAATGTGGAGATAGAACCCAAGACCACATTTTTGTTTCCTCCTGGTCTTCATTTCAGATTGCTGGTGGGCGGAGCTTAACTCCCAGCAGGCACTCATATACAGAGCGGCGTGTGTATTGGAGTAAATCTTATCTCTTTCAGCTGTACGAACATTGTGTCGAAATCTGTATTATTATTGTGTGTAAAACATGCGCTGATTGAAAAATTCTCACCAGTAATGGTAATGAAGTGAATATGCTACTCTATGCAAACGGAAGCCTTAACATTTCCACACTGTTTACACAGCGCAATAGTCCACACGCTTCTCCATGTCGTTTTTGTTACACTGTCTTTTTTTATTGAGTAGAATGATGAATTTTCTTTTGAAGAGTTTTTTTTCAGATGAAGATGATGTTGTTTTCTAAAAAGCAAAAGCCTGCAGCTTCTACAAATCTCCAGGTGAAATGTAGTTCTCTGCACTGTGTGAAGAGTTTGAAGGCCAGGATCAGGAACACAAAACTATGGAAATGTCTAGAAAACGGTTGGCGCTGTGATTAGGCTCTGATTCTTATTACCGTTTCGACATGTGGTCCGACAAACACAGACAAAACACATTTCAATTTAATAAGGCGTGTTCCAAACTGAAGCTGAAGAGTTTGAGGGGGGGGGGGGGTTACGTCACAATATCATTACATGTTTTGCATACTGATAAATGTTGTCGTAATATTGTTTTGTTGTGCGAAGAGAACAGTATATTTTGGTTTTGCTTTATAGTTTTATTAAAATTAAGCACTTATTGTTTTCTTTTTTTATTCTGCACTGTTCAGCAGTACAGTACATCGCTCATCCTCTACATCCCACACTGAACTACTTCACAAACCTTCATCGGTTTTAAGGTGGTCTGTGACCATACCTAGTAAAACATCACAGCAAACGTTTATTGTGAAACTTTATTGTGTGGCTCAAACTAGAGATGGCCAGACTTAAGTAACAAAATACTTTTTGTCTAAAAGAAGTTTTCAAAAATGGACAAAGCTGCATGATTCAAGAAAAAACTAGAACAATTGATTAGCAATTTGCATTTCATGCTCCAATCCATACACTGAGAATGATCCCCCAAAACATGAAACGAGATTTCCTGCCAAAATGTTTGAACCACTGAAATGGTTCAGCCATTAACTGGCCTGAAAGGAACAGTCAAAGTCGAAACATACCTCACTTCCTTCCTACCAAATGTCAAAATCGCAAAACAAATACAAGCAAATAGAAACATAACACAACACAAGCCTAAAGCAGGCAAAATAAACTGAATATTGTTTAAACAGATGATGTGGATTTCATGAATACAACTTAATTTTGGATTTAAACTGTAGTCCTTTGCTGAGTAAAGATAAATGAACTTGTACAAAAGTATGTGTCAAAAATGCTATGTTTACTACTTCAGCAGATGTTGCAATTGACAAATATTATTGATGTGAACAATAAAAAAATTCTTGCCATGCCAGAAAAAAAAAAATATGAAGTTTGATGGAGCTTCTGATGTGAAGACAAGTCTTCTCTCCTCACCTGCTCTGAGTCTGACTGATTGAAGTTGGCTCCGCCTCTGAGGGGTGGAGCTGTCCATGGTGCTGCAAGATGTGTATCACACCAGTTCATCTAAGCATCACGTTCCAAAAATCTACTGCCTTCTTTATTCAGAATTTTTATTCGATTATGGCAGCCCTATTTAACCTTTATGATCACTGTGCCAATATAATTCTTCATAGTGCCTATAGTATTACTTCGCATTTCTGCAAAAAGGCGACAAACAAGCGCTTCTAAAATCTGGAATCTGATACTGAAGAGACTGAGAAATTTAGTTTAAAAGTAGGAAAAAGAAAGTCAATCAACAAATTTGACCATAATTGACATCTGGCAGCTAAATATGTACGTTACGATTACGAAACATGTAAGAGAAGCATTGTTACTCTGATTGGTCAATGGTCTGAGTTGCTTTGATATTTCTGAGGCAGTAAAGCTAATCTGAATAATCTGATAAAAGTATGAATGAATGTAACTTTTAGTCTTCCAGAAACAAATTGCACATGACACAAAGATCTTCAGCGTCTTCACTATATTAGAAGATAGGCTAAATATCTCTACTAGCTCACACAAAAGACCACACATAATCATAAAGGTCATCAATAATTGCAGCCAGGTCACACTCTCATTTAAACTAACGCATCAGGGAGCATTCAACCCATGAAATATACAACCCATGAAGTTTTGATCTGACAGAAATAGATAATAGTTAAAAAAAGAAAAAGGTGAAGTTTCTTTGCTAAACTTCTACCTGCCACCTTCGAGTGCAATATGTATATAGTGTAGACCAGTATTACGTTTGTGGAAGTTGTGTTTGCGTGTACAAGTGTATGTAATTCAAATGCAAATTGTATATTTTATTTATGTATGATAGATACGAAATAACTTTTTCTATTTGAATAATTGAACAAGGTGAACTTTCCATTTGAATGAATAATGATAAATTTTATTTATAAGGCAACTTTGTTCTTTATTGAATTCAATATTCACTGATACACATATACACTGTGTATGTGTGACGGGTCCAGCGTCGGCGTGATGGGGAAGCAGGTAATATAAATGAGGAGTCCAGGAGATGTGCTCAGGTGTGCACTTTATTCACCTTAAACAAATAAAATACATCGGTCACAGTCGGACGTGCTCCGAGTCTCCGCCATAAACGTGACGACGATCACCTCTCTCTCTTCATACAACCAAAATTATATAAAAATGACAAAATACAGTACAAAAATACAAAAAAACACGAACAATACTGAACACAGAAACACGTGCTTCATTGTGAACACGCACGTGTGCACACGGCCGCCATGTGCGCATTGACAGCTTTCAAGCGAACTTTTAATATAACGGGGAAATCATACCTTAAACAAATAAAATACATCGGTCACAGTCGGACGTGCTCCGAGTCTCCGCCATAAACTAGAAACATAAAAAGCCGAGAAAAGTTAGTCCTTCAACTTAAAAAGACGGGAGACATCTTCGGGCATCTTACCGTGACGACGATCACCTCTCTCTGAGGGGTGATCGTTAGACACGCCCAATAGTGTGCACGTCACACGCGCACGCACACACGTGATGACCGATACACAGTCCAATTTCTAACATGAATTTAACCAAATAAAATAACCCCGTTACATATGTATGTATATATAGTATCAAGTTATATTTATCATTTAAATTGCATTTCACGTGATTGTTATAAACTGCTTTGTTAGAAAAGCAGACTCCTCAGCAAACGTACTGTGTAAGAAAAAAACCCCCACAGAATTGGAAAAGTCATAATTGCGAGTTAACAAGTGTTAATTTCTTGATTATGATAGCGTGCACCTGAAGGCTGAAGCAGTCTTTTCCGACTCAACGTGTCGGCGGCCAACCCGGAAAGTCGGACAAGTCTTTGCAGAAACGTCTCCGGTAAAATGTTCGTACAACTACAATGCAAAAGTCGATTTCAGGAGCTTCACTTAAGCAACGCTCTGCCTGACTGGAATATGAACGAGGAAATCAAGTTGACGACGACGACAGATCAGTTCTACCACGGTAAGAGACACTTTTCCCTCTGAGGGGCCGCTTGACACGGCCTGTGGTTCGGCAGATGATACGAGGAGCGGCCAGTACTTGACGCAGTGGCACTACGCGCGGATCTCGAGAAGGTCTTTATCAGCGTCATATAAGGATCACCAGCTTCCTTCCGGCGATCGAGGTTCGTTCAGAACAACCAAACCAGGACTAGTTGGTTCGTGGTGGGCACAGTGTCCTGCTGGGAATCAGTTCACTTGGGTTTAAATCCTGTGAATTCGCCTCCCTGAGTTGCAAAATGAAAGTTGCCTCCCAAAGTTCCACATGAAAACAAGCAGCTCACGTATCTTGTCCTAATATTTAGAACATTAACACTCTTGAAACATCACAAGAATGCAATCACCACAGTTCATCACCAGTAGTCCTCACATTCTCAATGGCCTTTTACACGGTTGTGGCTGCGTTGTCTTTCTATCTAAGGTCAATAAAGCACATTTTATTTGTATTAACTCATTATTATTATAATTATTACTTTATTTCATGTTTTATTAGCCATTTGATAACAACGTAATAATTGTGGCCAAATATAGATATTCCAAATATTAAACAATAGTGTTCTCAAGATCAACACATGACAGCATTATATAGGAAGAAATATTTTTCAGTATATATAAAAGTAGATACGCAGAAGAGTCGTGGAACACTATACGAACTCAAAACTCCAGCAGTAATGCTGTAGTGACTGATCACGTCGTCCATGAACAAATTACTTTGACGAGTGTCGTCAGAAAAGGATTCGTTCAAGTATTGTCAAATGAGCTTAGTTACACTGCACTGATTCCAGATCAACCAGACCCGTTATTGCAGGAGCCGGAAACTGTTTTTCTGACGAAAGCGTGTGAGTGATTTGTTGTGTTATCAGTGAACATCACTGAACGACTTTTCTTTTTCGATCTTTTGTCGGACCTATATACAGTATATTAGTTAATTAATGTATATGTAAAACGCCAGATTAAATTTTGTCAGCTTGATTAAACTCCGTATCATAGTGTGGTGTTACACAGATTACAGTTGTTTCCACCTCGGGCTGCAGCACGACGCCTTCACGTCAAAAAGTCACTTCATCTTTTAACTTTCTACTATTTATGTTTCAGAAAAAAAACGTTCATGTCTCTGTTCATGCATTTTTATTTATTTTTATGTATGATTTCTTCTTATTGTTTATACATATATAAACTTTATACTACTATAGTTTATACTTTGCTTTACTCTTTATACTACTATATACTACTTTATATTCTTTCTGCTGTTGTGAGATGTAATTTCACTGATGCTAGACAAATAAAGGGATTTTTCTTATTCATTCAAACCTTGAATCTGACTATTCCTGTGTTTGCCTTGTAAAGAGCCGGACATCCAGCCTAACCTGTGGCTGATGGTGAATCCCTGTTTAGCCTGCCCCATAAAGTATCCCACCAGCCAACACAAAGCCACACCCTCTCCAGCAGCCCCACCCAGAACAACCACACACACCACGCAACCTGTGGAGACCCTCTTCAATGACTCCAGTGAGAATCAGGTACGTGTGAATTGAATTGTGGAATTGACAGCATTGATTGTGGTGAAAACCGAAACTAGACAAATAATTTCAGTTGACAGATGAGGATGAGGCTTCGTCTATAGATGTTCCACTCTGTCGCAAGGTGAAGGGTGCTCCAAGAGGACGGGCCCCTAGAGGGTCCGCTCACAAGCTGGGTCTCCTGCAAAACCGCAGGCTCCAGAGAGCCCTGCAGGACAGTCTGAACCTGAAGAGCGGGGGATGGCCTCGGCCCCCCGTCAACTACTGCATCCTCATCGCCATGGCGCTCAGCAGCTGCCGCTCCGGGAGTCTCAACGTCCAGCAGATCTACAACTTCACCAGGTCCCTGGTCCCAATCCCCTTGTCTCCTAGTGAAGATCCTTGTTATACTGAGTTTGATTATTCGGTATCAGGGGCCTAAAGCTTCTATCTGTATATTTTACAATTACACATTGAAAGAATTAGTTTTTTGGGGGGATTGAACCCTTGGCCTTGGGTTGCAATCAGTAGCTCTGTTGAAAGGAGGAAAAAATTTAGAATACTATTTCTTGTTTTGCACACTTCATTCTTGGACGCTCACGACCTGTATGAGCGTCCAAGGACCAAGAAAGGACCAAGACGCTCACGACCAAGAATATACTGTATTCATAAAGTAATTTTAAATTACATTTTCCTGATTTCAGAGACTCAGACACGCCCTACTCACACACACACACACACGCCCATCATATAAAGTAATTTTAGCCGCATTTAATAAACTTCTTTTGACATTATGATTTTGTTTCTTAGATTTTTGCATCATTGCAAATGAACACATTTAATGTAACTAAAAATACACATTTGAAATCCATTAGAGAGAATTAAAATAGGTCATAACTTACTATGACTTAATATAAATTATTAATATAATAAACTATTATTAACATATTATAACATTAATAGAAGGTGTCAATCCATTTGGTTTGTCCTTGCAATGTTTTCCACAGAATAAAACTGTTAAACTTCAAACTTAACCTTAGAAATCAAATGTTCAAATGTCTTTTTCTTTATAAAATTTCAAATTTTACACATTATTATCTTCATGTAACTTTAATAATCTACTTGTTGCATCTACTTGTGTGTGCATTTTTTGCTTAAAATTGTTCTGAAACGTTTTCTTTCTTCAGAGAGCACTTCCCATTTTTCCTCACCGCTCCAGACGGATGGAAAAACACGATCCGACATAATCTGTGTTTCAGCAACAGCTTCAAAAAGACTCAGCAGCAGGTGTGTGGAGACGGACGCAGGAAGTCCTGCCTCTGGCACCTCACACTGGACGGCCGGAGGCGGCTGAATGAGGAGATCCACATGCTGACCGGACAGACCTTCCAACTGCTCAAGAGGAGCATGAACTATCCAGGTGACCAAATGAAGCGTGTGTGTGTGTGTTCTGTGTAACTTACACTTCTGTGTTTCCCTCTAGATATGATTCAGTCATTATTAAAGCTGTGAGAAAACCAATGAACAAACCAGCCAAATCCGTTGCTGAGCCCAACTACCTTGTTGCTGAAGTGTTTTCTGTTATTTAATTTTGTTAATCTCTATCTTTTCTGTTAAAAAAAAGCACTTTGATGAAGCAAAACATGAATAATAAATCCACTGCAATGAAATGCACGTCTTCGTTCATCCTGACCAGCAGAGGGCGGTAATATTCGCCGCGTCACCAGAACGTTTAAAGAACAGCGCTTGTTTACTGCGCCATATTGTTTGAAGTCTCCCCAAAAGCTGTCGAGCTAGACATGGGCGCGTTTTATTGCGCTGTGTGTAGAAAAACAGACTTTTCGGGAAAAGGACATATTTATGGGAAAAGTCATCAGAGTAAACTCAAAGTAATACTCGTTAAGTTCCTGGAGAAGGTTCGTACGCTTCTTCTTTTAGCTAACTAGCAATAGCTGCTTTCAAGCGGTTGAAAAATGAGTTATAATTTCACAGTTTAAATGTATTTTAATTGTGTATGTACGTTTAATAGCATTATAGATGTATTTTGCATGGCGTGTTTATCAAAGTTGCTGCTTTGGGGAGAATAAACGATGCCTGGAAATTTTGACGTTTGAATGAAGTTGTTCTCGAAAACTTTTAAGATCAAAGAAGCCCGAAAGACGGTGAAGAATCCCGTTGTCGAGAAATACCAGCTCGGTCATGACGTCACGTTCTGGTGCCACTGCTGCGCGCGCGCGGTCCCGAGGCACGTCACTGACGGGAACATGAGCGTCCTTCACGGGGGAACAGTGGAGCACCTGTGCACGTGAGCAATCCTCGCACAGCTTCCGTCACGTGCGGCGTCTGACGTCATGCGTGTGTCTGCCCCACAGTCCCGAGCACAGGAAACGCACACACACGTTTTGCTGGGAAAACAAAGTGGATTCCAGACTGAGAGAGAAGTTCATCATGACCCAGGAGGAATGCGAGAGGTATCATGTACAGTGAGATTACAGTGACTTCCTCCTACTGTGACACGTCTGACACATCGTTTTTTATTTGAAGCTTCAAGTCGGAAGTTTTACAGGCTCTTGAGCAGTTTGAAGAGAAAAAGGATGAATTCATTCAACAGGTAAATAGGATTAAGCCAGTGAAGGTCAACCTGCGGCTCGTGGGCCAGATCCGACACAAGTGTCACCTGTGTCGTGTTATTGCGTGATTTTAGTCCATTTGGATGAAAATGTGATTTGGTGATGACTATAGATGCACTCATCGCTCTACTGGTCTGTTCCCTCAAGCACGCCGAGCAGATCCGATCTCAGGAGCGACAGCGGCTGGAGGTCCAGAAGTCGCTTTTAGAGGTTTGTTATCGTGGGATTCTCCATGTGTATCCACACTGCTCTAGCTGCCTTGTTTGTTTTTGAAAAAAAAATGAACATTCAAAAAGTTCGAGAACCATTGATATTTCCTGAATGAAATGTAGCCTAAAGCAGAGACAGAAGCGCGAGCGGCGGGGGAGCAGCGGGCTCGTCACATGACACGCAGGTACAGCCGCTCTTCATCACCAGCGAGAATTATCACAATTAAAGCCAATATTTGAAATGTAGACGTTTAAAGAAAGTTACATTTTTTCACTAAATTTTATTCTTAAACACTTCCCAAACGAGGGGGTAGAATGTAATTCTTAAGTACCGGTATCTTTCTAATGTCAAGATCTAAGTGGTGTCTGCTCTCATCAAACACCATGATGAGTATTGTTATCTGATGATCGCAGTGACGTCTGTATCTGTTCCATGTGAAGTTTCCACAGTCACGAACAGCCCGGAGCGAGTCGCCAGGAAGACGCCGCGTGCAGCCGCTGGGACGAGCCGGACCTCAGCTTAACCTTCATTGGTTACCAGGTCAGTGAGTACAACTAAAGTCTAAGAAAATCTTTCTTTGCAGTTTTGGTGAAAAATGACACGTTGTGGCGGTAAGCTCCAGAAATTTGCGTTAGCTAAATATTTTATATTGGACACACAAAATATTTTTTGTATATATGAAAATATCAATTACTGTTTATATTTTGAATCCAACTTGCATAAAGTAGCTGCTTTACCCACAACAACAATTTTACAGGATTCTAAGACCATGCTGAAAGAACTGTAAAAGACTTTAAACTCGTCTTTAATTTAGCAGCTACTTACATTT
>SOMO01000031.1:690742-702662 GCA_028128575.1 Paedocypris carbunculus | reverse complement strand
ACATGACAAAGGAAAGGAAATCAAATAATTGACCTGGAAAAATGTGATCCATTATGTTCTGAATGTCGATTTCGATTACTTTTCAATTAATTGCCCAGCCCTACTGTAAAGTTTACAAATTATCAACAGCCCCAAAAGAAAAAGTGTGCCAAGTCTGTAAAAGTGCAGGAACTGCCTATTTATAGCAGCTGGATATGAAAAAGAAAAGCAACGAAAAGCCTCTGGCGCTGTAATGTCACGAATGCCAAAAATACCAGACAATTCCTGAGGGGAGATTCAAGTAAGGCCTCTCACAACATACCATTCCATCACTCGCAAACAAGAGCCTTATCTCCTGCCCAGCTCGGACCTTCCAGATCCACAGTGTTTAGCAACCGTTCATTTTACCGTTGTATAATTCATGCTTCAAACAGTGAGAGATATTCTGGTACAGACTGGACGAGGTTTCTTCGTCTACTGTTGTCCACCCCGGGCTCTCTGTGGCTGAAGCGAGATGAACCGTGTGTCCGCTGGGTCACGTGTTCTTGCAGTCAGAGGTTCACCTGACTCGGAATGAAGTTAAATGAACTTTGCATGTTTTTCGTTTGCTCTTGGCTCCCGCACAGTCCCCATCAGGACATCTGAAGACATCAAAACCATGCTTGCTTGTGGTTGGTCACGTTGTCACGTCCAATAAACTGAAAGGTGAACCCTGCTACCGATGAGGATGGGATCTATAGATCTGATTGGAATCCAGTCATTTAACTCTTTACAGACGTTCAGAAGAGAGTCAACGAGCTAAACTGAATTCAACCGAATGTAATCTCATATCAGCTATGAAAACTATTTCAAGCTTCGGAGCCGTTCAAAGAAATCTATTTGGGCTTGTAATCAATCTAAATCACCATTTCAATTTTTTTTTCGCTCTTTACTTCATTTAAATTAATGCCGATACATTTTATTTCACATTTTTTTCTTTTTTTGAGTGTCCTGGATTAAGTGTCCGTGCTATACTTATATATTTATGTGACATTTGTCATATGGATGAGAGAATATTTGATTTTGATTCTCCATATGTCCAGTAAATAAGGCTGAGTTGACCAAAGAGACTTGGCTTATACTGTAGAATTCAATTCTATGTATTGGACTAAATTAATTATCGCGCATGTTTGAAATGTTCAATCCATCAGAGTCAGAGAGAAGTCAGGATGGAGTTGTGCTTGCGTACAGGAACGGTTCTGGACTGGAAGCGGGTCCGTGGGGGAGGAAAGAACAAACACAAAGGACTCGCTCAGCAGTTGCTGTTGTCATCAGTTACTTAGAAAGAGACAGAGCTCGCTAAAATTACAACCGCCGCCTGTGGACACAACAACCCACAATCCTCTGCCATCACTTTAAATCTCCACCTAAGGACGAGAAAGATTCCTCAATTCAATATACTGTTATGATCAAAAGCAACAAACAAACAAAAAAAAAGTGTAAACAAACGGCGAGAAACCGAATAAAATTGATAATCCTGAATGTATACAGTTTCAAATGTATTATTTTCAACCAACACTGACAATTCAAAACAAAAATCTATTTTAACTATTAAGAAAAGTAATTATTAAATAAGTGATAATGTGGCCTTGTGAACTTAAAGAAAGAGATAAAGAAAAAAGAAAATAAGAAAGAGAAAAAGGAAAGAAAAGACAGAAAACAAGAAAATGGGAGAAAAGAAAGAGAGAAATAAAGAGAAAGAAGAAAAAAAACGAAAGAACAAAAGAAAGAGTGAGTTTGTCAATATGGCCACTTGGTCCCGTATTGAAATTGTGTGCACACGCACAAACACGCACACACACACACACAGCAAGGTGACGAACTCAAACCTGGAGCAGTGGGCAGTTTTAATAACACACCTGAACTGACTCTCCAGTCCAGATCACGAACAAAATTTGCATTAGCTTTCAGATTGGGAACTTGTGCATGTCCAAACAAACACAAATGGACGTACTAGAAACTTGAGACATCTGATGCGTCGAGCACATCACATGAGCGCAGACCCCTTAAAAATACAGACCGGAAAATGATTGTGAAGTGTGTACTGGAGCTTGGAGAGATTTAGACTTCATTTGGAGTCAAGAATCTCGTCATCGGGGAGAGTCGACGTGCAGTTCTTGTGTGTTGAGTTGGTAACGGGCCATTAGAACAGGAAGCAGATGGGCATGGGTGTTGTGTGGAACACACGGCTGGGTGGAGTGGTCAAGCCTGTCTTATCAGACCCTCAAGAGCAGATGTTGCCAGCTGTGGAGGACAGTGATTGTATCAGGCTGGACGCTCTGCCCAAACTCAGGGTCTGTTAAATCATCACATTATCGGTTTATCTGCAGATGACTGTTGGGGATTTTCCTGGTAGTTTGTGTCTGGTGACTAGTAACTAATGTTATGAAGGAGGACATACAGTCTGACCATTATGCAAAGAGTTAATTGTATTGTAAACTGTTTACCAAAGACCTCTAATTATCCGTCCTTTTTAAATCACCCTCATTTCAATTTCGGAGTCACGGAAATCTTGAGCCAATCCCAAACTCTGGGTCCTGGGGTGGGACACACCCTTGATTTGTGACCGACCAATCACAGAGTGGGACACTTGGTCACGTGCAAACTTCTGCATGCTTTTGCATTATCCATTAGATCCTTTCTCCTTAGGTTACTTTTGTGGTTATTTTGCATTGAACTGAAAACCAAACAGCACACACAAAACATTAATTAAATATTGATTTTTGATCAATTGTTATTTAATATCCAATCAATGACATAATACTAAGATCCAAATTAGAAGGAGGGGGCTTCAACGGATACGTTTCATTGCTGATTGGCAGACGCTGGCACGGGATGATGGGAAAACAGCGCCCACATTACTTGGAGTTTCCAAGGTGATGCAGCTGGGAGAATCAAAAAACTTCCAGTGTGTGTGTGTGTGTGTGTTTGCGCCCACAGCTCTAGCCTAGCAGACTGGCTCCCACAGACTTCCTACTTTTTCAACGAGGGTCTTTAACCCCGTTCCTGCTCTCCAAAGCTACACTTCCTGTGGGAAATTGAAGGAGCAGAGCCATTTTCAGAGATTAACATCCTCCCGTCCTTTGTGCTTAAACATGTCGGCAACAGAAATTAAGCTCCCGTTCAGTCAGATGAAGAAGCTGAATAGTAATTAATAAAGCAGACCGGAGAACAATTTACACACTCCAAGTCCAGATCTATCAAACTAAAATACCACCAGTCCTGCACAGCCTAAATAATGACTGCAGTCTCATTCAAAGAGTAGAAAATCATTTCTACTCATCAGCAAGACTTGCATAATGTCCTCACTCCATAAAATTCCTTTCGTTTCATTAATAATGCTAAAGCAATTTACAGTTCCAGACTGGACCAGGTCTATTCAGACTGCCGTAGTTACCCGAATATAATTACCCCGTTTTTTTAGACAATTTTAGAATCTCAAACACTTGATTGACTAAACGAGCAGAGCACTTCTGCGTTGTGTTGCAGAAATAAAGAAACTTTAGCAAAGCAGCGACACTTGGCAGTGGCTAATTAACACTGGAAGAAATAAAAAATGAAATAAACTAAATACAAAAACATAAGAACTCGCCGTCTCCGACCTCCTGCTGCAGCCTTAAAAGCAGAGTCATCCATATTTATAAACATAGCAAGCGGAATCATAGGTGACTTTAAGGTTGAGTGTGAGTGTGTGTGTGTGTGTGTGTGTGTGTGTGTGTGTGTGTGTGTGTTTGGGGAGGATTGCATGAATGTCAATGGTGGAGCCCAAATACAAGTGTGTGTGTTTAAAAAGTAAAGAGTAAAAACATTGAGTAATAAAGAAATATTATCCGGTCAACAATACAAAAGTTGTTCAAAAAATGTTTTAGCTTAATTTGATTTCAAATTTGTAATAAAAACTAAACAGAAAGAGAATATGACAGGAACCAAATATGAATATAGAGCAGCCTGTGCTGGGGGGGGGGGTGCATCAGCTGACCAAACACAGTAAAGACCACCATTCACCAACAACAGCGCTCAACAGGTGGTCTCTCACTAGGGATATGCACTGCGCTCACATGAACACCAACACACACACACACACACACAGTCTGTGAAATACATCAAATGATGGTTGAAGAGCTGAAGTTAAACTGTCAGGTTGACATGTCTCCGTGAGTCAGCAAACGTCGAAGTTCATGTCAAAGTGACTTTGTGGAATCAGCAGGATGTTCTAGATCGTATCTCGCTCTCAAACCCGTAGCCTAAGCCGATTATCACCGATAACAAACGCTTCAGCCAAACCCAACAACACTGATCTTGAAATAGAAGACTCATCATCCGACACAGATCAAGACCTACAAGACCAAGACCCAGACACCCACTTTTAGTGCACAAGGTCTTTCTCACACTAGAACACACTTGAAATCTTTGGTACACAGTGACTTTGTGCTACGAAGCTGACCTATGGCAAGCCACAATAACATTTAAACCTCCACAACTATTCTGAAAAAAGTGAGTGAGTGTCAATATGTCCAGAAGGGACCGTATCAAAATTGTACTCGTGCATTTAACCATCCAGTGAAATTACACTTTTCTTTACTTTACCATCATTAAGCAGACACTTTCATCCAAAGCAACTTACAAGTCAGTACATTTTTAACAATTGGATCGTGGAAATCAAACCCATGATCAGGTGTTTCAAACATCAGCGCTCTACTGACTGAGCTACTGGGAAAGCAACACACACACAGTGAAGTGACACACAGTGGGCGGCCTTAAGCTGAGGTAGTCTTTTTAGGGATCTTGCTCCAGGACAAAACCCACAGGAAACAACCAGACCAGGGTTCCAGGTCCAACTCACTACCACTGGACAACAACGCTGGGCTTTAAATTAAAACAGAAAAGAGCTAAAGAGCATCGCTTCACCTGAAATTGAAATTGTTAGCAATTTCGGAAAACTACTGCCAGCTAGTGTATTTTCACTTTGTTCTAGTGGTTCAAACGTTTGTTCTCTGAGGTCATGCCCCACTATTTGAGAAATACTGCGTTAAGCCATTCCACCCTTCCAAAAGACACACACAACATTTTTGTTTCATGTTTTAAAATTCATAATATGTATAATATTTCATGACCAACATATTGCATAATAATACATCAGCACACTTTCAAATGAACAAATTAAATTTTCCAATACAGAGTTTACAAAACCTCTGTGTTTATGAAAAGGCACAACTGAACACAAAGCAGTTCCGGCTTGTCCCATGATGCTCTGCGGTGGCGGGCAGCTGTCAGGAAGAGCCCCAGTGGACAGGCATTGTTTATTAGTGATGTCACCACTTCCCGAGAGGGGCTCATGGTGAAAAAAAGACCACAGATCAAAAAAAAAAAAAAAAAAAAAACTCACAAAAGAGCAAGCTGCAGAGGTAAAACCTTCACCAAACTACAATAGCAATACATATGGTATTCACATCGATACATAAAACCAGAACTTATAGACAAGCTATCCTATAAGTCTACATTATCCGTCAATAGTGGAATTTAGCTTTAACAAAACGTTCCCATTTTATCTATAAATACAAATATTAGTGATGCACCGAAATGAAAATTCTTGACCGAAACCGAAAAAGTGGAAAACGTGGCCGAAACAGCGAAAGAAATTATGGCAATTGTTAGTAGTACCATTGCATTTAATGTTATGATGGTGTACTAACTTTACTAAAATCAAGACATTGCAAATGCATTATTTAATAATAAAGTTTCAAATGAAGGAATAAATGAAATGTGTCACCCGGAGAAAATAAGACCCACAAATGAGAACATAAAAATTAGATTCTTACACAAGAGCAAACGTGCTACACACTTTGCCACTATTGTTCAATTCAGATAAACATGTAATGTGGCATATTACAAAAAAGTGACTATAAATCTCGATTTTCTTCCATCCCAAGATAAACTCCAACTCATATGGCTTCAGGTTGCTCTGGTCTTGAGGGCTGTTACCTGATGTACGCTGGATTTGTAAAACTTTTAAAATACAAAAATGGAGATCTGGAAATTCTGCACAACACGGGGTAGAAGATCTAGTTCAGTGGTGCCCAATGTATCTTGGAAGCCAAAAAGATCAAATGCAGATTGAGCATTTTGCAGGATAGCCACATTAAATTCCGATATTTAAAATGTGTCTTGTTGCTCTAGTTGAAAGTAAATCATAATTGGTGACTTGGAGATGCTACTCAATTTATTGGGAATGTTTGGGTCAAGATTTCTGTGATTGATTCTCAGCACACGGTGAAGATGGTCTGTGATAAGAGGATGTGAACCAGGATTTGCTCATCCTCATTGAAAAAGTTTGTTTGTAAACAACATCACCGTTTTCACTCTTTTTCCTAAACTTGGATAGTTTGAAACTCTAAAACTGATAATACTTATTCCATCAATACTTGTGACTCCATCGTCCAAATGAACTAAAATCATGTGACAATAATGTGACAATGTGACAATGTCAAAAAAATGTAAGCGAGTGAGTTTGTCAACATGGCCACTAGGGGCTGTGTAAAAATCATGCCATCCTGTGAAGTCTCTCTCTCTCACACACACACACACACACACACACACACACACACACACTATGAAGTGACACACACAAGTGTGGTGTCGGTGTGGGGGTCATCCGGCCCGCGGGCCTTTGGTTGGGCCATGTGATGAAAACACCCCAATGGACACACTTACTTCTCAGAAGAGATTTGAACCCAGTTTGGTTTGTTATACCAGCACACGTTTTCTAGTAACACACCAAACCATTCGAATTTCAACAAAATAAGTCATTTTCTCCTAACCCGGCTAGCAGTGTGACGTGCTTTACCTCTCGGGGAGCGTGGACTGTGTGCCGCTCATTAGGCTTTCCGCTGGTGGTCTTCAGCTTTTATCCTATCACCATTTTACTGTCTGTAAACCGTCGAGTTTGGAAGGTTTCAGTCCCGGATTTCACCGAATGTCCGAGCGCGCGAGGAATCAACAAGTCGGTGTTTTATATTCCCACAGATTGTCCGAGTGGGCTTCAGTGGTCCGTGTCATCTGACCCAAAGCAAAACCACCTCAGATCATCAACGGAGAAGAGCCGTGGTGTCTGAGACGCCTCATCGTTTGCACAGCCGAAATGCCTTCACACCGATCGCCGTCAACTCGGTCCACAGAAGCGACGTGCTGTCGGATCCGGTGTCTCGTGAGAATAACGGACCGTCCGGTTTAATTTCTCATCACCGCGATCGCCGCTGGCTTCGACAAGACAACTTCACACGTCCGGTGTTGTTGTTCTCCACGCCCGTAGAACTCTGCATTCCTACACGGAATGCTAATCACATTCGTGGTCTTGATAAATAAATGTATTTATAAAACTATGTTCAGTACAGCTGCAACATCCAGTGGTTGATCGTGACGTGATTTTCACACAGAGTTCTCATTCCCGTAAGGCCCGTCGCACTGAGGGGATTCCGATCGCTCCGAACAGCGGAAATCTCGGGCAATTCACTATATCCATACATTCAAACGTGACCGGGGATCGTCGATTCCTCCTGCCGCATTTAAGTCCGGGAAAAGCGTCTTCCGCTTTCAGCATTCCCACATTCCCACTAAATAACAAGAACACTCACACATCTTTGATTTTAGTCCCAAACTTTTGAGTTCGGCTTACAAATCTCCGGAGAAGCGATGCAAGGGTGATCCAAACAACTCCGAAAGTGAACGAAACACACTTCCCATCCTCTTGTTCGGGAATTCTGCTCCTGGAAACTTTAGCTTCAGCCGGGACCTTCCCTTGTCTCCATGTTTTCCCAAAATTCAGTAGTTTTCAAGAGTTCCCCTTTTAGCAAAATTTCACACGCCGACGACGCTCGCCGCTTTAAACACACAGTGCGAGAACAGACTCGAGCCTTGGAAATATTCGTTGTGCGAATACTGTATTAAAAACGGCCGAGTTCGCAGTAAAAACGCATGTTATACCTGACTTTAGGAAAAATTACATTCGATATTCTTACGCCGAGGCGTAGCACAAACGTCTGTGTGTGCATCCGCGTCAACGATGTCGCCCTATAGGCGTATCTTTCAAGGTACTACTTTACCGCTGCGTGAGCCAACGACCTTTTATAAACAAGCGAGCAAATCTTTTAGAACACTGTAAATTCAAATATTGGAGGCAACCATGTGTAACGTGACAAAAAAAATTTTTTTAATTAAAGCGTCACTTAGACACCTAGTGGATGTTCTGAGGAACACGAGAAATGCAAAAAACTGAATAAATATTCCAGTTAATTGTTTGTTGAACAAATAAAAACGACAAGGGCTTATTAACTCTATAAAAATAATTTATATTGTATAAATAAAAACTAAAAATAAAAGAAGAATAGAAAGAAAAATAAAATAAAAGTAATAGAATTTATTTTTATTTTTTTTGTATCACAATTTTTAAGCACCAGATATTTTACCAAAAGTGACTTAAATGTATTACTCTTGAAAATCGCGTTTTATAAAGGGACCTTGATACCTAGTGGATGCCCGGCAAAAAAATACAAGAAAATCCAGTAGAAATGGTAATTGTAATTGTATACAAAAATAACTAGCCTTGAATTCAGTATAAAAAGTTCGATGTTTAATAAAAGTGGCATTGGCATATTTACTGTAGCAGTGCTGCATTCGGCAGTGCGGTGGCATGGCATCAAAGGATCCAGGTTTGAGGTGAACAAAATCTTTTGGAGTTGAACTTCTCCATTGTTCTCATGTGTTTCGCCCGAGAACATTCGATTAAAAGTTGTTCACCCTGTGAAGTTGTGGCCTAGCTACCAGAGTCCTGGACGTGAAGGTTGCTGGTTCGAATCCCAAGTTTCACAAATGTCAAGCAAGACACTGAACCACGTATGCTTTATGGACACCACTGCTTAAGACTGACCACTGTTCCAGTGTGTGTGAAGACATTGAGGTCAATGTGGGGCTCTGTGGTCACTTGTTGGACCTTTGGCAGGGCTCAAAAACCATTAAGGACAGTTTAAGGGTGTGGAAAGAATTTGAGTGATAAGGTTACAACTGAGTTTTGGTCAAGGTGAAAGTAAATACAGGGTTAAGAGGGAACTTTTTTTTTTGTCGTCAATGGTTGGACACCACTTTGAAATAAATGCAAGCATGTGTGTGAGTGTGTGTGTCCGTGACCAGAAACACCTTCCACTTTCAAACCCACGTGACAGAGAAATAGATAAAGCAGCTTCAAAATATAAATTGTGATAATATGATTTACTTTCTTCAGCTAAAACTATTTTAATTTACGGGGTAGTTTTATTACATTTTATTATATATTTCTGTATCATAAATCCATAGAAAAGTCCTCATTGGATTCATCAGAATATGGACCATCACAATGTATCCTGAAAGCTTAGCTGATAGTGGGAAAGGGAGATAGATTAATTCACTAGCACAGCGTTGCCGTTAACAAGGTCTGATGTGCCGCGCTCACTCCAGTGTCTGTATTTGGCTTTGGTTTTCCTGCAAGCAAACCGAGCGATGTCCACCATGAAGACCCACGAGAGCGCGTACATTCCCACGCCTCCCACCTTCACAATCACTGGTGGCTTCGGAGAGCTTAACTCACAGTACAGCATCCTGCTCCCGACGACGATCCTCACGCTGGCAAACAGGAGGATGAAGAGCACGTCCACCACATCTCCAGCTAAGCTGTGGTAGCGTCCCGCACGCTTGAGGAACCAGCGGGCCTGCAGGAAGGGGTTGGTGACCTCACTGCCGAAGAGAACGGCGCAGGTCTCTGTGCCCGACCGGCCCAGTCCGAGTGCCAGAAGGATTCCCAGAATGCTGATGGCGTGGTGGGCCAGCATCACTGGACCCTCCGTGCGGAAGTACACGCACCAAGCCATGTCAAAGAAGAAGTATCCCAGACTCACCACCAGAGCCACAATCTGAAGAGACGTGTTTTCCGTCCCTGGAAAAGAAAAAGTCCAATTAACTTTTAGCTGTTGACATTGATCATCTAAAAATACATTAAGAGAGCCAATGAAGAACATCTTTTATATTTATTGTATATCAAGATATATTGTAAATTAAGAGGCAAGATACTTTCCAAGAGCAACTTGTGCTTTTTTTTCTTACTCTTAGTCTTTGGTCAAATGAAGGAGGAAATTGCACGTGAATAATTTATGATCATGTCAGAGGATTTGTTTCTGAATAAGCCGGTGTTCCGAATGTCCGGAATCAACTGTTGCTTTGATACTTTCTTGTACCTGTGTTGTGACAACAAAGATCGTCTCAATGCAGAACGCACGGAACAAAGGAGCACAATGAACATACAGTAGATATGTTCTACTGTACATTATGTTTTTTACTCTATCAGTACATAAGGTACATTATCCTAATAGTGAAAGGTGCACGAGTCAGCAGCCGTACTGGGTAGTTGTGGCCCTTTGTGAGGGGAAGAGAGTTGGACCAAAAGGGTGAGGGTTCAAATTTCAGACCATTGGTAGAAAATGGCCCACTGTTCCGGGTTTGTGTATCACGTCACTGGATGGTTAAATGGTGAGACCAATTTCAGTACGGCCCCTAGTGGACATATTGACAAACTCACTCACTGTATTTTACTGGGGAAATTTGTGGAATTATTGTTGATCTTTTCTTTGGTAACAGTAAATTATTTAGAGAGGTCAATGCGCGAGAACAGAGATGTGAAAGTACCGGCCAATCAGCCAGTCAGCTACTACACAATTGGCGGGTGATTTGACAGGCTAGTGACATTATTTGATGGCAAGTGCATTTAGGCTTGTACAATGAGTGAAATCTCAAAGTCAATCCAAACAAATCGGGGTCTGAAGGTGGGACACACCCTGATTGGTGGCTGACCAATCACAGAGCGGGACACACACATTCACATTCTCCGCATGTTTTTAGAACGTGTGAGGAAGACCACGGAGAATATGTGTGGAAAGTTCACTCTACCCGAACCCGAATCTCTGGTTCCTCTTGCTGTGAGGCAACAGCGGAACCCATTACGCCACCGGGCCACTCTTGTGGATAAACAATGAAAATCAAAGTGTGAGGAGCCTTTTACCTGGGTGTGTGAAGGGCCATGGCCCAGCGATGAATGCAATGTAAGCGGTCAGACCGATGATCAGGAGGCCATGGAGCAGAGTGACCAGTCTACAGTTCCACTCACGGTCTCTTTCACTATTCACACGACACAGCAACGTATAGAGCAAGAACCAGCCAATCAGACAGCAGCTGGTCTCCACAACGAACAAAGGCATCTCGGAACTGGAAAATCAAAATAGTCATGCAAATATTACATATATCCAGTAATTACATTTATATAGTATTGTGCAATTCAAGGCTTCAGAATGGAATCAACTGCTCATGATAAACTCATTTATGGTTATAAAAAGCATCTTATGCTTTCTTGCAGAAATACATGCATCTTAGATAGAAACTCTTTATTTAATAAACAAACACGAGAGCACACCTTCTACTGCCGGATGTGGCCAATGAGATCACACGGAAGAGAATCCGCCATCTTCCCATTTGACAGTCACATGTTGAAAGATTTTAATCTTTCTTGGAGGCTTTGTAATAATTATAAATCAGTCAGGCATTCCATCCTGTCCGAGATTGCAGGTCTCTGTCGAAGGGAGCTGTCCGGAAGCTGGATCCAGGAGTAAAGATTGAGCCGACACCGCGTTAGAGGTTTAACACGGGTTTATTTTGCCGTTCAATGCATTACTCAATCACAGTCAGGAAATGCGGATCCTTTATACCCTAAATGACGTCAGATATCGCGTGACTATCAGCAGGAAACGTGATTTGTCAGAGGACTGACTTACACACGTGATCTATATTCAATAACAAAAGATAGGCGTTGCTATGGTGATACGTAATC
>SOMO01000031.1:635067-669648 GCA_028128575.1 Paedocypris carbunculus | reverse complement strand
CGAAGAATAAAAATCTAAACAAAAAAGTAAAGCATTTTTGTTAGCTATTTTTATAAATGTACTTTTGATATTTTTGGCACTAATCTGATTCCAGACGGAGGCTGCGCTCTTCACAAAGCGAATTCATCTGTACATTCCTGTTGAGAAGAACGACACTCGTCTTATTTTCAGACATTTTCTTGGATAAAAGGGTTTTTGCGTTTGGCTAGAGGACTACGTGATTAAGGAAAGAAGTTCACTTCCAGACGTCACAACGACGTGTACGTTACGCATAATCCAATGAAAACCTGGTGTTGTCCCGAGGCCCGCTCTGACCTCCTGCCTCCAGCCACCAGCAACTGAAATGAACACGAGCGATACTAAATTAATGAATTGAAGAGAATGTTTAAAAATGTAACATTATTATTCTTTTATTAAAGCGTTGTTTTTGGGAGCCAGATGCAGCCATCAGAAGAGCCACATACAGCTCATGAGCCGAAGGTTCCTGACCTCTGTCTAACCCGTCTCTGTAAGCCGAGGTTTTTCATTTACTAGTTGAGTCTGAGCTTTAGAAATCTTTTATTTTTGAGCGAGATGCTGCTGCTGCTGTTTGTCCTCAAGCCAAATCTTGATGAATACTGTACCACTTGCGAAAACAAGATGCAAAAAGAACATTTTTCTTTTAAATCTTTGCTTTTACAAATGAAATGTATTTTAGCTGCTACTGAAATCTGTTTTCTGACTTTCGAATTGCTTTGTACATTTAGAAATGAAGTCAATAGTGAAACAGAGGTCAAAATTGGATCAAAGTTATTCAACAGTATTTTCAGAGGTATCAAGTAACAGATTACACTTGAAGTAGAATTTAGGCCTATTTATACTTGAATTTTTTTTTTCAATCAAATATCTTGTGTTTTATACTCCTTATGTTCAAAGAGTATTGCACTCTATTGCACTAATGCTTTGATTTTTCTGTTTCACTCCTCTCTTGAGCGCTGAATAATGAATAAATTCCATTAGTTTTTTTTTTTTTTTACATTTTCACACATGCGCTTTGAGACAGTTGAAACTGTGAAAATCGCCCTACAAATGCACTGAACTTGAACACTGAGCCACTTTACCACTGCTTAATTTTGGTTTTATTTCCGTGTTGTCATTGATCGAAAACAACATCCAGATATACAGTACCGTGCTTTCCAATTACGATTACCTTGATGGTGATTGGATGAGACATATATAAACACGTATAATTCTGGATCCTATTGGTTTTTACGTAGCCAATCACACCAGCGCATCGATGGGTGAAAATGCTTTTGCGACTGAACACAGCATATTGGTGAATTTTTGATTCTCGTTCTGAGAATAAATTAATATATTTTGTTACATCCCTCCAATAAAGGTCATTGATCACATGCTTCGGAAGAATGATATTTTATCAGTACAACACTAGTCATCACTTTTTCCACTATGAAACATGGGTTAATACTTTACATGGTTTTTATAGTTCTTAAATGTATTGGCGTTGTAAAATAAAAATCATACATTTTCAATGTAATTATATGCGACAATTTTTTTACAGTGTAACAAAATGGTCCTAAAATCATTAAAATGTACTTCAAGTAGTTATAAAATCAGTACTTTACTTGAGTAAAAAGGTTGAGTTGATACTTTTACTTCCACAGAAGTTTTTTTAAACTCTAGTATCTATTATGTGCCAGACAAGCATGTCAATAATATTTTTCAATCATATAAAATACATAATTCAGGTTACAATCATTTGTATTTGCTGGTAAAGCCAATAATTAATGTTTTAATAGATCATTATCACAAGGAACGTTTACATTGGTCACGCGAGTTTGCCTCCGTATGGAGCATTTGAACACCTTGTCATAACAAATCTGACCTAATGCATTGCTAATTTGCCCATCAATATACTTGTTTGCACAAGTTGTTTCACAAATCGTGCTGAAATGGCGGTTTTTAAAAGAGCAGAATGACTCCCCTGGTGCCGAACACTTCATGAATATTTAAGTAGCCTATAAGCTAGTTGGGCTCCCTTCAAGAGATACATTAATACTTTATTCACACCCTACGTCTTATAAATATGCAACCAGATCAATAGTTTTTCTCCATCTATGTTGGTCCAAACGAATTACATGATGCAGTGAGTATCGATGGTTTTATGCATTTCGAGGCAAAATAGTGGTGGTTTTAAACACACACAAAAAAAAACTAATCCAAAAAACTCGAAATCCTTTCTGTTTGGGAACGAAGCATTAAAAAAAAAAAAAAAACACACATCAAGTTGGTTGTGCTGTGACCTAGAACAACATTCTCTATAATATTCCAAGAGGTCAATCAATATAACAAAGCAATAATTAACATAACATAACAGTAATTATCATAATAAAGAGGGCCAATCATGAATAACCCTGAGAATAATAAATAATTTAAATAACTGAGGTTCTTTTACACATCCCTAATGAGGATAAAGCCATGGGGGAAAACCACAAGTGAGAATTCCACAACAGATTATGACATATTTACACATTTTCAAGGAAGATAACAGTATTTGAATTAATTTAACACTATTAAAAAGTAAAAACCAAAGCTATTTTGCAAAGAAAATATTAAGAAAACAACAACCATTATATTAGGTGAAGTCAACAATATGATTGACAGCACAGTGGGCGGAGTCAGACTGCATAATAAATCAGAGTGAATAAAATGCAACCATCATATTGGGTGGAGTCAGACTGAATAAAACGCATCACAAGTCTGTCGTGTCTAAATCTAAACAGTCAAAATTTCACACTTTTTTTTTTGAAGAATCTACCTTTATTACTGATGTTTTTTACTTAATTTCTGGTGTTTTATTCATGTTTTAAGTGTTTTATTGATGTAAAAATTCTTACATAAGCGTAAAGTGTTTTAACAAACATTGCTGTGAGTATTAATCATGATTACATTTTGATAATAAAAAGTTTTATATTCATAAATAAACTGAAGATAATATTTTTTTTTATACTGCATTTACGCGAATACTGATATTTTTAGACTGCCGTATTTTTAAAATATATTACGTTAGTTTGCTTATTCCCTTCAGGTCTGCAATACTTTTTAAAAACAGATCTGGCATTTCAGGCGAGTGTGAGGCTGGTTTGAGTTGATATCTTGTCTTAATCACACCACCGAGGACCGGCCTGTTGACATTCACCAGAGAAGGTCAAGTAAACTGAAAAACACACCGATACGGTGTTCTGGTCCACTGTTATTACAGATCAAAAAACAACACCCCTCAATCACGTCAGCTCTTCCTAACAAAGAGACATGTTGTGTAAGAGTGTGTCAATGGGTTTTCCTCTGGCTCATCAGTGGGTTGTCACATTAGTTTCTAGGTGAAGAATGAAGTTAAGCAGTTGTGGCCTAGTTTAAGAAACTGGACATTGTGACCAAAAGTCTCTTCAACTAAGCATATATTGAGTAAATAATATAATCGTATAGAAAGGCTGCCCAGTCTAGTTGCTCGGAACCAAGTCACACCTCCACCTCCTAAGACTGTCAAAATCTTTAATTATGGCACTCCATGTTATCCTAATGCTTTGATTTTTCTGTGTTTTACTCCTCTCCTGAGAGCTGAGTGCCGTATGACCGCTTGGAGGAGTGGCGGTGCCACCAGATGGATATGACGTCAATCAGAAAACCCAAGAAGATGGAATCTCCTAGAAGCATCAGGTTCATTTTTTCTATGATGTTCTGTGCAGACCTGGTGCCGGTGTTTTTACGTGGAGGGATGGAGCCGCCTCTTCGTCACTCAGGAGGTAGACGTCTTCCGGAACCATCATCCAAATGGTGCGGAACAAACAACGCACTGATTTTGTAGTGTTGGAAAGCCAGAGGAGACTGTCACCAGTGATCTCCCCATGGTTTTATTTCCTCGCTTTCTGGCCTGGCCACTGTCACATATGTGCTTGCTCACTGTTCATAGTCATAGCCATTATCTTAACACCAACAAACAAATGAAAAAATCTTTTTTTTTTTTCTACACTTTCACACATGCACTTTGAGACAAATGCACTGAACTTGAACAGGTTCAGGTTCGAATCCCAGGCCTTCGACAACTGAAGTATCCTTGAGAAAAATTCTGAACCACAACCACTGCCTGTTGATTGGTTCAAAGTTTGAGTATAAATAAAAGCATCCACTGAACAGTTTAATGAAACATTAAAAATACAAAACTATTGACGTGCAGCGAGGAAGCCTGTGGGTGCGCCAGGCCGTACACAGGCATAGTTATGATAACCAAAAAGAATAGAAGACCATGAAAAAGAAATAATCAATGCTTCAGCTCTACTGTATATTTTATGACAACCCCATATGACATATGAGCTGTGACTTTCATGTGGAATAGTATTATGAACTTGAAAGTGACTGGTAGATAAAAAAGACTGGAGAACTACAACTCCAGGCTAACTGGCACGGCACATGACGCGGTGTGTTATTGAGCTCTCGGCTTCATGAGTTGTCAGAACAATCGGTGTGTGAGGTGCGTCCAACCCTCCATTGCCTTCTAACAAATATTACCAACAAATCCAGAGCAGTGTCACTTCATCCCTTTCATCACTCTCATCAGAGCCTGGGCAAGGATGGGGGTGCGGAGGCAGACTGTACCGGGGGCTGCCACCCCCCGTGGAGCCAGTCTAATGCCCTCAAAGAGAATTACAGAGCGATCACAAGTTCACTCTGTCACTAATGAGCGGCTTCACACTCCCTTCCAATAACACACTCGCAGCCGGGAAAACCATCTTATGGAGACTCTCCTCTGGTAATTCTGATTCTTTGTTTTCATAAGTGGCATTAGAAGAAGAAAATCCTTGAGGCATAATGACAAGACAGTAAGACAAACAACAACAGTCAACAACAAACTTGATTTTGCCTTCCCGTCCGAGCCCTGCAGGGTCGTCTACGACTAAGAGATTTCACGTTATCACTGAACACTAACTCACCGCCCAAGGTGTAAGCAACAAGACAAATAATTGTTTCCATAAAGCAGGTTCATTTGGTTAGCTGCCCACACTGTGAACCTTTGACTTCCCCGAGGCGAGGTGTAGAATAAGAATCCGCGGCACATAAACACACAAGCGCAGTCTATTCTCAGCAAACGCAGTGCGAGTTTCAGTCACTGGGAATCGTTGGTTTTTTTAGACAATTTCAGCTAATGAACGACAAGTCAAAACAACTTACTGGTAATTTGATTCTTTAAATGATCAAAATTAACAGATATAATTATTATCACTAAGGCAAACAAAACTGAAAATGAAACATTGTCTGTGACGAATTTGACAAACTGACACTGTGCAAAGAGAACAACGAGAGATTTAAACAAACACATCAACGGGAAAACAATCAGAAATATGAGAAATTAATCAATAAACTAACAAATGAGCTCATGAAGGGAATTAATGATGTGAACTGTGGAAGACTAAATAAAAAATGTAGTTGCTGATAGTTGCTGCCAGAATTTGAAATCCTGGAAGATTGGATTTATGACAAACACATCTAATCTTCATTTTAAAGCCTGAAAAAATGCAGGAACTACAAGTGGCTTTTATTCTACAAAACAACCTAGAGTGCCAAAACAGAAAATAATACCTACTAAAGATAATAAACGAATCACTACTAAACAGCACAGCAAACTAGAACATACAATACTTAACAATTACTAACCACAACTGTGAGAAAACAAAGTTTACCAAACCAGTCGCCCCCTGCAATGCCACAGATTTATTTTTAAACTTCTTGAACCATTTCGTCATCAGAAAATTACATTGCAATTCTCCTCACGGTTGGACTGATCAAAATTTTCTTCCATGTTTTCTTGGCTCTAACATAAACAGTGAAATCTTTGCCTCTAATACCCCATCAGCTTCACTACACCTTTCACAAACAGCTCAGTTGCTGCTGCAGAATTCTTAGTGCCTGAAATGCGGCTTGTCAGTGGCTCCTCTTTTCAACCTTTCACTTGTATTTTTAAGGAATGTGAGAGGGTGATGTATGCCAATTAAAACAAGGCAATTTGGGGACAGCTTTAACTATAAATTGGTCTTTATACCCTTAACTTCCCTAGATTACATGCCATTTGGTTTTTGCTTCTAAATGTGTACAATTTGAATACTGTAAGAAAATGTTAAACTTCCTGCAAATAAATGCCAGATTTCTCCAGATTTAATCAAGCACAAAAAACAAACAAACACTAAAACATTACTCTATAATATTGATTAAATACTTCTCTTAAGATTACTTTTCAATCTAACTAACTTGTTACACATCTAACTTGTGACTCATATTTCACTTTGATGTAATTTTTCTTTAATAATAGATATATACATTTTGTTTTTCTAAATGCAGTGCAAAATATCTCCAGTATGATTCCACATGCTATGTCAATGTATAAGGGTTTTTTTGGGTTTCGGGCTGCAGCGAGTTCAAATGTTATTGTGGTATTGTAACTGTGTTTTTTAGGCACTGCCAAGTGGCGCTGTGTGGCTAATGTTTCTTTATTTCTGTTATTCAGTCAATAAAAGCATGCCTCCAGAACCATTATTAAAAAATAAAGGAGGACATGAAGCAGAAGCTTCTAAAAGAGGTGCTTAGATTTATGTAAATACGATACTTCGAGTAGTACTAGTGTGTCTGTAATTGTAGCTACTGCTACTTTTGATGCTAATGTAGTTACACAAACTCTTGTAAGTTCATGAATTGATTAAAAACCAATCCTAAAGGGACTTTGTGTAACAGATGGACTTGATAAAGGACTGAATTGTCCAATTCCAATAGTCAAATAAATCATTTAAGTGGTATCATTAAATTCACAAATGACTGGTTTTTCCACTTAAAGTAGCTTCAGATTGTAGATTTCAAAAGATTTTTTAAAAGACCGATTGATTATTTTTTATAATAAAAGTCTGCGCCATAACCGACACAACTGAACTGTATTCTGCTTCTATACAATAAATGAAGATAATAGCTATGAAAACACAGAAACAAAGTCAACTAGTATTAAAGTAATAAATATTCAATAATGATGGCAAATTGGACATAAATTCGGGTTATAAGAAGCAGCAAACAAGTTGTTTTCAAGTCTGGAAGCGTTACATCGAAATGCAAAACAAGTCAAGTAGATTTATTTTCTTCTACAAGACAGTTCATGAAAAGCCATCAAAGCATTTGGCGCCACTAAACCTTTAGCGTATTCTCTAACACTCCAACCCATCCTGTAGCACCAAGTAATATTAAATCGCTTTCAAGCTGCCACATCAAGTTCAAAGATAAGACAAATCATCTTGATCAGTGAAGCAGAGGATCACATGAAAAGAGTCTTGGCATTCCACAGTGTTCAGACAAAAGCAATACATCTCGTTTTAAAGAAGACTTTGGTCTGTGCCAGGGCACTGATGTTCTATAGAAGACGTAATGATGAAACAATTTGGTTCAATTTTTAATGTGGCATCATGTGTCAGAGTTGTTAAACCGTCTTGATATATTTTTTTTTGCTACACACAGTGGTGTACATCATCTGCTGCCAACTATCTAGTCACACAATCCCACAATCCTAACGTTAACACATTTTCCAGTAATGCACTGTAAAAACAACACAACATGCAGTACTTCTAATAAAACTGTACTGTATTTTGAATCAAACTCCATATAAATTGACTGGGATTTTTAGGATGAAAGATTATTTTTTTTAATTACAACACTATACTAATTATTTCATTTATAACACTGTGATTATTTGACGTGCATCATAATACTTTACTTTACTTTACAGTCATTTGGCAGACGCTTTTATCCAAAGCGACTTACAAAAAGAGGAGCAAGTGAAGCAATTTGTCTACAATAGGCTACAGTAGATGTCAAAACAGGCTATATAAGGAAACTTACTAGAGAGAACAGCATGACAGTCAACAAAAACAGTAAACACAAGACAAGAAACACAAGACAAATTTTTTTTTTTTTTTTTTTCCGTTAATCAGTGTTAAGGTGCTGGTGGAAGAGCTCAGTTTTTAGTGCTTTTTTAAATGTTGGGAAGGTTGCAGACTTTCTAAGAGGAATGGGTAGATTGTTCCACCAGACAGCCGCTGAACGAGAGAAGGTTTTTGTGAGAGATTTTACGCCGCGTTGCAGAGGGACGACTAGTCGACGTTCGTTCTCGGATCGCAGACTACGTGAGGGAGTGTATTCCTGAATCAGGGAGTTGAGGTAGGATGGTGCCGCACAAGTGATGGTCTTGAAGGTCAGTGATAGAGCTTTGAACTTGATCCTGGCAGCAATTGGCAGCCAGTGCAGAGAGACGAGCAGTGGAGTGACATGAGTCCTTTTTGGTAATAACCAGATGATAAACTGTGTGTTGTAAATGTTACAGTCCCGTGATGAAATATCCTCACACATCCAATGGGAGACATTTCATATTGAAACGATTTGTTTGTTACATTGTACATTAATGTTGCATAGAATAAATGTACAAACTAAATTATTACAATATTACAAAGTTATTTGTTTATACGTGCCAAAATGAAACAAAGCAAATACATATCTCTGAATGTTATTTAAATATTTATCAATTGATACATTTAAAATAAAGTAGATACTAAAAGTAAAAATCAGTTTAATTGTTATACATTTTTTATTACCAAGAATTGTACACCAATTTCACGTGCGTATATATAAGGGCTGTCAAAGTTAACGTGTTAAATCATGCAATTAACTCAATTCGTTTAATCGTGTCAACTTTTTTCAAAAAACGCCATTAATCGCACTTCCGGTTTTGCTTCAAAGCCATTCAGTATTATGTGTACAGTTTTTTGCAAAGCTGAAATCACGGCGCACTTATAGAAAGAATAGAGTGCAATTCAATTTTCCGCAGTCAGACGACTGCGTGCGCATGCGCACAGACCATATGTCGGACTTTTGTTCCTTTAGTTAAAAATGTGCGATCAGCCTTTTAAGCTAGACTAATTATCAGTGCCATACTTTTGACACACAAATATAGAAATACATATCCGCTGTCTGTTTTCCTCTAAAAAACTTACTTATTTCTTTTTTAATTATTATGACCGGCTTACCAATTGTTTTCTTTAGTCAAAACGGTTTATTACAGTATTTAAACAAGTGTTTATTTTGTGTTGAGTTTACATTTTAATTTACATTTTATACTTCAATATTCAATATTACGAGATTCTATACTTGTTCATGTCATTAATAATTGTTAATACTAAAGAATTATTAATAATAAATTATTATTATTTGTGAATTTGCCAAAACGTTCTTGACAGAGAACTCACACACGTTACACAACTTAAGCTCTCATGATATGAATGGTTTGATTTGAATGTTTTTTCCAGCTTTGTTCCATAGACACATACGTTCTTAAACCTGCAATATACATATACTGTAAATAATGAATAGTTTGATCTTATGGGGAAACTCACAAGCTACTAACTAGAAACATGATCCGGAATATAAATTCAGGCGAATACAAAAGAAAACCTGAACAGTGCATAACTGATTGCACGTGACATCAATGCAGCTATACATTTGTTATGTTCTTATTAATTTATTAATTAATAATTATTATTATTTTTTTTTATTAATTATTATTACAAATATTAAATCACTATTAAAATTGCTGCTAATATCCGCCTCATAATTTAAAATTATTATTTTTTTTTTTTCACAATTCTGCTGTGACAATAAACATTATCTTATTTTATCTTATTCTAGAATATCATCTAGCAGCTCATATAACTCCGTTAGGAGCCAAACTGCTTCTGGGAATCTGACAAGAAAAAATATTGTGTGCAGCCAAGAACAAGTATGAAACAAAACAGTCCATACACAATAACAGCTAAATAGCTAAGGACAAAAGCATAAAACATGAAATTTAATTATAAAAGTAAAATGTATAATTAAAATTGTGTTTTTGAATAAATATTAGCATTCTCATCAGTAAAGAAGGTAATTTTATATTTGTTTGAGACATATCAGCATTTACACTGTTGTTCCTGGCATCTGCTGTGAGAGCAGATGCCAGTCAGTTGGCGGTGGAGTCTGCTTGCTGTGCAGAGTCCTCTCGCTGGAGGAGGGGGTATACAGTTAATCATCCCGCCTAAGAGGATGGTCTTTAAAATAATCTACACACACACACATTTATATCACAACAAATTTGTGGGAATTTATGGACAAAATGCCTCATTGAAGTCAGAGGTCAGAGAAAAAGTGACAAACTGCACCCAGTAGAAAGAAAGACAATAACTCATATGACCACTCGTGGAGCACACAACGTGTCAAACCTCGAGGTGGATGAGATATAGCAGCAATAGGCCACACCGGGTGCCTCTCCTGTCAGCTAGTAGCAAGAAACAGCCTACAATCGCACTGACTCGCCAAAATTGGACAATTGAAGTCTAGGACAATGTTCCATTTCATTTCATGTATATCTGTTCTTTTCAGTGGTAATGCAAAACATATTCCACATTCAAAGAACAGGAGTAGGACGAAGACCGTGTCTTGTTTACCCCTACCCCATTCTCAATACAAATAACAAATAACATAACCAACAAACACAGACAGCAATTTCTGTACCAACAAAAGCAAACACAAATACATAATTTTATGTACATTTGTATCATGCTTACATTTATACTTGAATTGAGTGATATTCTAACATTTTTTGAGTTTATTGTACAGAAAAATTCCAACACTTCACACCGGTAAAAGAAATACACCTTTTTAGAGCTTTTTTTGAGTAACGGTTTGGGGATGTTTTCTTGTTAAGTACACATTTTTCAGTCTAAGAACTTCTGAAATTACATTTTTGGTCTGAAACAGAGTAAAATGTATTAATAACATGCATTATTAACAGAGATATTATACTAATACGTCTATTTTTTAGTCCGCAAAATTGTAAGAGTTCGGGTATTCTTTAATCTTTTTGACAATATTTCTCAAATCTGGATAATACCACCGCTTCCCTGGTTGGGGTCATGTATTAATAACGACATTATTTTAATGACAAATGTCTGATTTTCCAGACATAATTAAAGTAAAAACATTTTGACCATATCCGCAAAAATCTTAACTAAGCTTCTGAGCCAAGTGTTCTCATTCATTACAACTTGTTTTAATTACACATTTAAGTACACATTTTTCAGTCTAAGAACTTTTAAATGAAATTTTTTGGTCAGAAACCAAATGAAATGCCTGTGATCTTAAGTCAGATTAAACTTGACAGGAAGAGTTTCTCAGCACCTGGATGAAGAACCATGAGCACAGTGTCTTAAACACTCGTCTCCTTCAAGAACACTGACAGGTATACATGACTACACACTAGTGTCTACTAATACTAGATTTCACAGCTGGTGTTAAAAAAAAATGTATCTCCATTATCATTTTGTTTCTTTCAAAACTTTTTTTTTTTTTTGTTTTCTTCTCGTTTTTTGTTTCTAAAATGTTAAAATGTTGGGGCTTTGCATGAATGTTCAAAGATGTTTTCTAACTTTCAAAGCAAAGTTGTTTTGGTAAATAACCTATTGAAATAGAATTCACAAATGTAAAAATGTACGTAATTGTGAATCATATTGAACCTAAACCCTCAAACCTTCTCTTTCTAGAATGCTCTCCGATTTTACAATGCTGATGACATTGGAGTATTGCGGGAAGAAACTCAATGGTTCACACACGCGCACACACACACACAGGCCACATACAGAAAAGACTCAGACTGCCAATGAAGTCTTGAGCGGGCTGAAAAAAAACATTTGCTGTGAAAACTACCACCGCAACACTGTTCTGTCCTACACTATATAGAATGTTAACATTTGTTCAAGAAATATTCAAGTTATAAAATATAAAAAACACATATTTTACACAAAAGTACTAAAATGCCAGCTTTAGTTTTTTTAAACTACTGTAATACTTTTCTAAATTAAACTTTTCTAACTAAATTTGTTTTAAAAAATGTACTGTATGAGTATGTAAAAAAAATGTGCATTGTGAAGGAGCTACAGAGATGTGTGTTAGTACAATAGTGAGGGTCTCTGAGTGAGGGTCTCAGTGTCGGAGTGCATTGTTAAATATGAATGCGCAAATTCAGATTCATATCTACATGAATCTGCCAGCATACCATGCTCAAATATCAGATCTACAGGAAGTTTGGGAAAGAACATAAAGCCTGTTGATGGCAGAAAGCCCACCGCTGGGGGTGTTGGGTGAGACTGCAGACCTCTCATCAGTTATGCAGCTTGTTTTTATATTTATCATCAAATTTTAGATGTACATTAAGCAAGCAAACGTACCTTTTTATCAATTGCTATAGTTACTCTTACTCCAACCTTCCACCAACTCCATTCTTTTCATTGGAATCAATTCCAAAATCTGGCTTTGTTCACACTCTTATAGATTAAGCTACCAAAAAGCATATGGAAAAGAAATATACATTTTTTTTGCAAATTGAGAACAAAACCAAACAACTACAAGGGGGAAAAAAACTAAAATACCAAATTAGCTAAACAAAAATAACAAAACATTTAACCAAACTAACAAAACTGAACAAGCCTAAACTGCAACAGCACCATAAACAGTTTCAACAAAATAAGTACAATACAAATCATGATAATATTGCATTTCAGATTGCAGAAATAATTAATGAGGTTCAGCAAAACACAATCCTAGAGGATTTAGGCCTGGCAGAAGATAGATGAGAAGACTACACCCTTTCCATCCATGTTCTTGAAGCTTCTGGAAGAATTTCTGCCTTCGGTGATCCGTAAAGGAGCACAATGAGCATCATGACAGTTCTTTTGTCAAGAAAGCCACTTAGAAGGAGACAAAGAGCAACATTCTTCTCATCAAATTTCAAAAAGCCTTGAAATAAATCTCATGGCATTCTACTACATCATTACACCAGGACAGGATTACATTGCCACCAACACCTAAAATTTTGCTATGACCTTTTATAGGGTAAAGGTTTACTGTGATGCTTCTGACCAATAGAAAGCCCAGAACAATCACTAAGCACACTTTGTGCACAACAACAACTGCTCGAAAAAGCCTGGCAAAGACTCAAAATGCCCTTGTGGGGCCTTGTAGTTTACTTTAATAATGTTGAAATGAAGCTGACAGACCTAGCCAAAAAAGCATAAACTTGCATCTAACCGAAACCCGAAAGCGGCAAACACAGAATCTCCTAGAAAAATCAATAAATGTTGGATTTAAGTGGGAACATTTCTGTGAGACCAATTTTTCGAATGGGCCTGCAGCCAAACATAAGTGAAGAGCATGTAGGCAAGGGGGAGATGCAAGAACGTGGGGGATGGGGCAGACATAAGCCTGGAGGTGATACAATCGTGGTGTATGATTTCTGAAACGTGAGCAACCTACGCAGTAGGCCGCACTCCGACATTCACATCTGCTTCCATTCAGTGAGTTTGCCACCAGTTATTTGCAGCTGTCTGAATATTTTACAGTAGACGAATTGAAGCGGAAGGCATTAAGATGGAGAGGGTTGGGCGGAGATGATTTAGATGGAGATATTTTAAGAGGAACTTATTCAGACTTTTTGATTCCAACTTAAATTGTCCAGACTTCAGCCAGATCCCGGCATGGTTCCTGGCCAGTGATGTGTCCTACAGATGGGGTTCTCCAAAGAACTGACATGTTGTGTGTAATTTCATTTTGGAAGGGTGCACAAAGCTGATTATAAGCACAAAAAATAATAAGAAGGTAACCCTAAAAATCAAATCACTTTTTGCCAGTGACAAAAGACATTAAATAGGGCTGACGAACTGAACAAGGTTTAGAAATTTAATCCTTCAGTTACAAAGTAATACCAATTTATTTTAATAGCATTGAAAGCTACAGCTGCCACAATGTGCCATGAAGCATATAATTGCCTGTGATATGAACAGAGATTATGTTGAATATAATCTAGGTGGAGATTACGCTTAAGAAAAAAAAAAGGTCCACCAGTGTGAGAGTTCAAGATAACTCCAATCTGTTTTCCGGAGAAATTAAGAGACAACTGAGAGTTATAATTCTTAGCCCATTATACAATTGCACTATAGAACATAGGGGGGGGGGGGGGTTGGCATTTGTCCACTGTAAATTCTTCACCCCCTTCGTTGCACAAGGATGATTGTTATTCATTCTCAAACATCATTTGTGTGTTCACACTCCACATCCTACTTCAATATACAAGCTGCTACTATACCACATGTACAGTAAAGAAACTATTTATCCATTGTATTCCTTGTCTAATTTAATACTTGAATTCAACACTAACTTTATTAGTAAAAAAAATGTTAATAGTCAAGTCAATTCAAGTATAAAAGGGAAAGCCAAACAGCTGTGGACATTAGGAGAGCTCAGAACTGGGCTCCTGAGAAACGCTTTCCGTCTTTATAACACTCCCCAAACGATACATATCGTTTAAACAATGAGAGAAAAAAAGACCAAGACATGTTAAGTCACTTTTAATGACTATGAATCTGAATCAAACAAGAGGTTTTGTTTCTCCGATCCATTGTGGTAACTTGAAAAGTTGTAAAGTCACGTCTTTGTAATTTTGCTCTTGTGTTGTTGAGAAGTCGGGGTATTGTTATCTCTTAAACCAATTGCTTTGTTCTGCTACTTCAGTGGTCCGAGTCGGGGAATAACTATGAACTTTTATTGGGCAATATAAAACAAATCAAACAAGGTGAAGAATCTGTTGGATCTTTGTGCATAACTAAATTGTATGATTAATGGCACGTGGTTTAAAGACATTACTTTACATATTTTTTTCAAAAATTAGCACCTTAATTAAGAGCGCTTGTTTGGTTTCTTGTTCTTTGGATTTCTGCTCTTTTCGTGTTGGGGTTTTTACACCAGATGACATCGCCATGTAGGGTTGGTTTTGGGGAAGCCCTGACTCCAGGTTTTGTTTGTCACCTGCTGGTTCCATCCATGACAGATATTTCTATACTGGAATCCAATGGGTTTTCCTCAGGAACATTCCTCAGGATCCCCATCAATGTACCAAGATGAGTTGGCTGTGATTACAAAACTGAAATCTTTCTCACAACCGAAGCCAACTCATCCCTGGTTAACCAGAGTCTTTGCTCCGGCTGGGAACTTGGACATGGTTCCATCTCCAGGCCATGTGGACCCTGCGGTCTTCACCTCCAGCTCCAACAAAACCTTCTCCACCACTCTGTGACAGCCTAGATTGTTGTCAGCCATTGTCCCACCAGCTCCACCTTAGTCACTCATCTTCCAAACCTCGCCAGCTATGCTAAAGGGCTTTATCCCCTGTCTCCACCCAGATTCTCCTTCTGTGTTTGACCACCTGACTCCCCCCTTGGATTCCTGTCATGACCCCTTCACTCGTTTGTGTTTTAGGTGTCAGCAGCCTATCTGGAAGGAGTTACTTCAGTTACTTTACTCCCTTTCGAGTTAAGAACTCTGAATTCTGGGTGTGTCTTATCTTTGGTTTTGTGACATTTTTTAGGACACTTTAATTAGTTAACATACATATTTCTGTGTACAACATTTAGTGTTGATCATAATTTCAACACTATCAGTATGTTTTGTCACGATCAGTATGTTTTGTGTTGTTCCTTGTGCCCTAGTCTCCATCATTTGTATTTTAAATAGCTACTCCTGCTTCTCCTCCAGCACCTATATGTGACATTACTAACACTACTTATCAAAGTGTCACTTTAATTACGTGATTTACTTGATCCTATTGGTAGGAGTCATAATCTACACTTTTTATGAGAGGAAACTAACTGAATCGATCTTCATGCAGTGATCATCTCTCAGCGAATTTTTTCATTTCATTAAAAAATGCAAAATCAGATGATAATAATAACAACAAGCAGCTAAAAATAATAAACAAACTCTCTGCACATAAATCATTAAAAAATCTTTACATTTTATTTTAAAGCATGTGGTGTTGTTTTCTTTGACCAGTCAACAAAACACAAGTTAATGTTGCAAAATTATAATTCAATCGTTCGCAAAAGCCATATAAGCAACTTTGAAGTATTACAGTCAATAACAGTCATTTGATTATTGAAGTCCTGCCCATACTCGCGTCTCGTGAAGCTGAAGCATCCGAACATTCGTCTGTCCCATTCAAACGCGAGCGACCCAAACACGCCACATCAAGACCTGTAACTCGCACTTTGTGAACAACAAAGCGGAGCGATCCCAACACTGCATTGACTTCTTGTCTTACCTGGCCAAGCAAAGGAGCAAATGAAGAGCGCGAGCAGTACAAGTGAAGCGTGTGGCGTTGTCGTCATGGTTTCTCGCTTATCCGACTGAGTAAAGCTGACTGACTGACTCTGACTGACTGAAGCGCGGCGCTTTTGGCTAAGACGCGCGCGCAAGCGAGGGAGGGAAAAGGAGTCGAGTTGCACAAACGCTCCGTGTCTGAGACTGTTGTACGCAAGCGGGACGAATGGTTTTATTTTGTCGGTTAATGGTACAACACTACAAATAGTCTGTATTTACGTTTTATAAAGGAAAGTCAGGAATCCTGACTCAGGATGTGTGTCTGTAAGCAGGCTTAAATTTAAAAGCCTGTCAGTTTTTACTCCATTTCTGGTAACGCAGTTTTTATTCGAGTAAACTCTAATTATGAAAGTTACCCGTATACATATAGTTCAATAGTAGCCCAGACGTTTTTTTTTTTTTTTCGAAAAGGACACCCTGGCTCTTACTTCGACTGTGTCTGTATCAAAAGCAAACAGTCATGCCAGGAAATTATACGTTCGCATACTTATCTTATCGTTTACATATACATTTTACTTATCAAGCAGGAAAAAGCTTAAGGTGAAACACTAAACTGTGCGCACAGCACAATGAATTAACTACACCTGACATCAATGAAATATCATGGATATCACACAAGGGATTCTGGGAAATGTAGTTATGGTACATATTAGCCGGTGAAACTGTCATGTCACGTCATCTGCTCCAACACAGTTCCTATATCCGTTGTTTGAGTAATCCTAAACAGAAATCTCTTGCAGAATATATTTTTTGCAATGTCCATTTACTTGCACAAAAACATTGGAAATTGTGGTGATATGTCTGTTTTTTTTTTTTTAATCTTATAACAAAATCTGTTAATCCCTTCAGGACAGTGTTTTCAGTTTCATTAGCTGTGTCAATTTTGCTATATTTACTGAACATACAGGATCAAAATTCCATTTCTGGTCCTGATCTGCGGTGAAAGACAAGAAAGTCTTAAAGACAATGGCATCAACATACAATCCAACCAGTTTGAAAACTGATAACCTAGTGAATTGTATTTAAATCTTCAGTGAAAACATTACCTATAAGAGATCAGATGTCAGATGATCAAACTTGTGGATTTTTCACAGTATTTTGTCTTATGCCAAAATGTGTCGAAAAATANNTTATTATATTAATATATTAAAAATGCCCATATGTAAATGTTTTGCTTATTTATTTAATAATTTATTTGCACCCTCTTTATTTGCTCGGTGTTAATTATTTGTCTCTTTACTGCAATTTACTTTTCTGTGATTAATTATTATTTCACTTGTATTGGTAGTCATTTGTTTTTTCTTGCGATACATGTAGATTAGGTTCTCACACCCTTTGTGGTCTGCTTAATTTTCTGCTTCATTTACAAGCACTTGTTTCCTGTGGATTGTTGTGGAGCTTGGTTCAATGTATCTGTCTGGCCTAGTAGAGTCATGTCTGAATTCCAACTCTAGAGCAAAGTTCTATCAGTTATCTTGTTTATTTAGTTTGGTTAAGGTTCCTTCCCAAACTGTGCTCAGGCCCGGCCTACTTAAAACCCTGACAAGTGTGTGTTTAACACCACAAATGCTTGCTAATACATAGCTGAGGTACATTTACTGAAAATTGGATTTCATTTTTATCTTGTTGAATCCTCTGGAACCGCATTGGAAGACAAGATCATTTTCGTCTTTATAATGAAAATTTTGGGGACAGTAAATGATCTGGAGGTGAAGGCAAACCCCAAGACGTGACAAGTTACTAAGAGTTAAACAAGAAAACCGTGTAAATCTGATGATGCTGAACGCGCAAAGGCAATTCAGCCATTAAGATTCTCCTGAGACGGGCTTTGTCACTGTACCACCTGAACAGCAATATTTGGTTAATAAATCGTTCAAAAGGCACCTGCTCCCTATCGGTTGCCTGACTGCACTAATGTAGACAAAGTCGACCCACCACCAAAAGGAAGGTAGAAGCACTGGGACTTTTCGTGATTTCTGTCGATTGACAGCAGGACATCAGGAGACTCAGGTGGCCACTTAGACTGTATTTATGAAGTATTAATCAGAAAACAAGAGAGGTAGAGTTCCCTGTTGGAACCTTGAAGTGTTACAACCTAAAATATTGAGGTGAGAAAGCAATGTTTATTACGATTTGCATAGTGCATTAGATTATTAGTGATAAAACCCCAAAGCTCATAAAGAGAAAAAGGCTTTTAGAGCTTGAAGGACAATATGAAACAAATCTAACTAGGAGTAATTATTATATCGTATGGTTATTATACAAAAGCTCAGTTTCCATTAAAGTCAGAAATAAAAGCTTGCTGAAAAAGTTTCGTTTTTTACACTAGGAGTTTGAGACTTAAATTCTCTTTAATACATGAAGTTTAACTCAATTTAAAGCATATGAACAAAGTGTACAAATTTCCTTTCTAAATGCTTGCTGACAAGGTCTCTAATTTCCCCAGCAGACAAAGGTAACAGAATCATTTCTTGCCGTTGGTCATGAGGCAAAGCCATTAGGACTCATCTGTTCAGGGGACACGACCTGCCCCCAAACCCCCGAGACCACCATTTAGCAAATATGGAATTATGAAGCAGTGTCAGTCAGAGCTGAGCAGAACAACGACACTTAAACACCGCAGACGTGAGTTTGTATTCTATTAGGCACTTAAGAACACTTTGTCAAATGCATCCTGTAAATATCTATTGCGTAAGTACAAAATAACAAAAAATACAAATGTTTATGAACAAAACACAGGTAAATGTCCTATGATTTTAAGCCTAATATATAATGATGGGGACGGCATGTTCTGCTTCAATGGTTTCTGGTGGTTATTTTTTTAAGAGCAATTTAGTTTAGATAAGAAAAAATGAAGGTTTATTTATTTCTCAAGAATTTTGCAATCAGATGATCTCAAAACAGCTGCACTCAACCAAACCCCTGATTTTGAAGGCTATGATATAGAAAACAAGCAGCAAAAGAAGAAATTAGATGCATTTGTTAAATCAGTATTTTGTCTTATTTTACAGTTTAAGCTTTAGAATTGCACTAAATTTTCACTACTCAGTAGTGCAAGTGCAGATTTCCACAATCATATTTGCATAGCTCAAGATCTGCATAACCTTCATTTCCCTTTTAAAGTTCTTTTCTACAGTATATTAGCGTTCATAATAGCTTCATTTATACGTTTTTTAACAAATAAACAGTAGTTATTTTCTTACAAATAAAGCAACTAAAATTAAACAAGCTTTAAAGCTACAATCAAGAGATATAATGTTCATTAAGCCTCCAATATATATATATATAAAATTATATTTTTAAGTGTAAATGACAAAATTAAGTCAAGAAAGGGTTTGTGGGAGTTGAAGTTATGGACAAATAAAAGGGATGCATTAAAGGACAAATAAAAGGTTATGCATTCATACGTTTTAAACGTATTTCAAATACTGGAATGAACATTTTTTTCTATGGTAAATATTAAATTATTAAAATGTAGTACTTTTTTTTTTCCAAGAATAAACTCTGCATTGCTTATAGTCTTTTGATCTTCTGCTCTGCTATTTAAGCAGCAAATTGTAACGTTTTTATTAAAATTCAATCATATATTGCCATGGAAATAAAATCCATGGAGTTTTTTGATGCCAAAAAATGTTTGAATGATTTCCCAAGAATAATTGCCAGTTCAAGACGATAGTCTATAAGACGTGAACAGCTGCTGTGGGCGGAGTCAGAGGCAGACTGGGGGAGTGAAGGGGAGCGGTCAGACAACAGCTGTCATAATTGAGAACAACATGAGGCTTAAAACCCAAAGAACCTTCTAGAAAATGCAAATAAAAATAGTAATTAAAAGAATGTAAAGCATTACACTGTATATTTTTTAAGTTCTTCTCTAAAGCCTCAATTAGTTGGTCAAACAATTGCTTGAATTTTTGAATAATTCTTGTGAAAACAAATTAGCTGGGAGTTGTGAATCCTATACTGAATTTCATTTATTATGTGAGTGAAGGTAAAACTTCGTCTTTAACAACACAGGGGCTCAGTGAGTTGCATATTTTCAAGATGTGGATCAACATACTATTTTCTATATAGTGTTTACATTCTGCTTCAGTGGATGAATGCTTCTTCCGGCTGCCCGCACAATTCTAAGACATGCACATCAGGCTTTTTTAAAGACACAACGTATAGACACAACAACCCGTAGCTTCTTCAGACACATTCACATCCTCTAGTCAGCCTAGATTCTTTGGTCTGTCTTTTTGCTATCTGGCCATCAATTTCAGTCTTTGTGGAGTTGTGGGCCAATAGTTAGAGAGCCTTTCATTTCGAAGGTTGCAAGATTTAAATCCCTGATTGGCAAGTTGTGCTCAATGACAACTGAGTGTCATTGAGCACAACACTGACCCACAAATACGTATGAATGCGGAATGATCAGATTTGTGATCAGTACTCAGGAGGTCTGGGATTGTAGATTAACCCATTAAACTATCAATGACTGGATTATTTGAGCCTCCACCTCATTAGTAGAAGTGCATCGTAAGTACACTTTCCGGTGGGTATTTACTTTACTAGGGACAACTTTCCAACTATTTTTTAATGCAAATTCTGATCATCTAGTCACGGAGCGTCTGTGGCAAGCTATACTTGGCAAGCTAAGCTATACAACATACTTAGTGTTCAAGACAGTGTGCATTTTTGTACACTAGTTTTACAAATGTACAATATATGTGCAATATGAGTGTATTATACAAACAGTGTACATTATGAACAGAATATGCGTACACATTAAACTGCAGCATAGAATATACGCATAACTACATAACTATCTCTAGTGCTGAGAATCTGCTGAAAATGATGACTATACAGTTAGTGGCAAAAAACAAATTGTTACAACCAAGGAGCATCTCTGTACACACAACATATCAAATCTTAATGCACATGAGCTACAGCAGCAGTAGACCACAATGGGTGACTCTCCTATCAGCTAACAACAGTAAACAAAAGATGAAATTTGCACAGGTTCACCGGATTCGGACAACAGAGGACTGGAAAAATGTCTCCTGGTCTGATGAGTTTTTATATCTGCTGTGACGTTCAGATGGTATGGTCATTACTTTAGGCCGTAAAACGTTTCAGTCTGCTTCTGTTGGTGGGCTAGTGATAGTGTGGGCACTTGGGCTCATTGATACATATTGAGCCACGTGTCAAGGATAATTTTGCTGACCATGGCCGTTCCTTTTTGGACCACAGCGTATTATCGTCTGATGACTGCTTCCCGCTGGATAACACACAATGTCATCAAGCGTAACTCGTCTCAGACTGGTTTCTTCAACATGACCTCAAAATGCCTCCACAGTCACTTGAGCTCAATCCACTGGTTTCCCTGGAATAGGATATTTGCATCATGAATGTGCAGCCAACCAATCTCTAGAAACTGCGTGATGCTCTCATGTCAAAGGACCAGTTTCTTTTTCTGAAGGCAAAGTTTGTGATTTGAGTTTTATGATAGAAATGTAAATTAAAGTACAACATAATGTGGACAGAAAGCATCCAACCACAATAATTATACATACAAGCAAATATGTCCATAAGAATTGAAAATGTATTTTTACTTCTACGGCATTTCAGAAAGAGTGGAGGCTTTAACCTCAAACTGAGAGTCTTGAGGTGCTGCATATGTCTCGGGCTTTGAACATATTTAATGAAGAACATCAAAGGTGAGACTGTCCCTCGAGGTCGCCGTGCCCAGATACTGAAATTAACATTCAGATGCCAGCCAACGCTTCAGCACAACCATGTGAAATATTCAGACAATTGAACAAGATCTTCTTACGGTATTTCAAATCTCACTACTGGAATTATATATATCGTGTTCTTAATTCACTCAGTGCTGAAAAAAAATAAATAAATAAAGAACCAATTTTAAAACGTGAATGATATTCTACACTTTTTCAAAGACAGTAAATGTTACAGTAAAATATATAAATTGTAGTTTATGATTCACTTAGGCCCACTGATGTTTTATCAACATGATAAACAAATGAGTTACAGTAAACACTGCAGTTCCCTCAGGCAAATGCAATCTGTTCCCGACAATATTCACAACACTTCTGTTAACAACTCAAATCATTAAACCTTATAATGGGTTGGCAGCACTGTATAAGCACAGCAGGATAAAATATTTTGTAGAACGTGATAATTTTTTCTGAGTGATGGGATCTTAGTAAATATGATGAGAGGAAAACTGTTCAATATATTTATAACAATTATGGAAACATGTTTTATCATGAAACGTATCATGAAATATTATATTTTCATCAAGTGAAATTATATTTCGGTTGATATGGAGCAAGATTAGTAAAACATTCACTGCAATTTTTCCGTTTGTAAACTTAACAAAGTAAGCAAAAAAAAATTGCAAAATACTAGTGTTACACATCGTCATTTTAGAAACATTAAACAACCACAGGTATTTTTAAAAACTATTTTAATATTTGGAATATTAGAGTCTGGAATACAAAGCTAAATAAAATGTAAACATACGCTAATTCAAACGGAAGTGCGTTGTGTGTGTCTCAATTAACAGGAGTTGACTGAATTTGAACATAAAGTGGTCTTGGCACCTCTTTAAAATGTGCTACTATAATTAGAAAAATTGAAAGTTTGATTTTCAGCCTGAGGCTTGTAAAAGGTGGCCTTTCTCTGACTGTGTGGGACTGTCGCGGTACAGAAGAACAGTCTGTCACCAGCTGTCTCCCAGAACATGCCAAGGAAGCTCTGCCTCTTGCTGCACATGGCCAGAAGGCCAAGGGATGGGCGCACAGCAGAAAGTCCACGCCGCTTTATTAAGAAATTTCACACACTAAAAACTTGTATCAACTCAACTGTGGGAAACCACAAATCATGACTGCAAACATAAAGGGTTACAGTGAAAGACATGTATTTGCATTTTTTCACCTATATTCACATATCGGTAAATGTGTTTATTGCATTTTTCTATTAATTAATTAATTAATTTATTTAAATCGTCGTAAGTACATTAAATAAAATGGTTAACAAATTTCAAGAGCACTTTCAAATTCAATTTCCCCTTGCTTTTTCATTAACCTTTGAGCAACATGAGCAAATTATAGTTAAAATTTATATTCAAATGTTCTTAAAAAGTTAGATTTACATATTACATTATTCCAGTATTTGCTGAGATTTAGTTATATTGTTTGTGTATTGCCTATGAGAAAGATACGTATATAACCACTAGATGTGACAAAAACAATTATATTTTGCATTAAAGCCTAAACTAGATGGTTTTATGTAAAATTATACAGTTCTTTATTGTTTACTTGATAAAACTATTATAGTTCCGTCAATCTTCTGATTTTCCTGGGAATTTATTCCCCACTGAATCCCAAATTAATTGACATGACTGATGCAACTTTTCTACCTCAAAGTGAGATGTGCATCATCCTTTTAAACTAAAAAAGTGAGGAGAATTTTTCCATAAGGCCACGAGGGACTAGGGACACTAGGGACAAAGTCAAAGCTCTGGATTTAAATCTCATGGAAGTCACGCACACACACACACAAGCCTGGAGCAGTGGGCAGCCTGGTGTCGGGGGGCATGTGGAGGTCAGTAACTTGCTCAACATGGCGTCTCTTTTGTAAAGCAACACCCAGTTCTATTTTTATGGCAATTTACCAAACCACATAAAATGTTAAGTGGAACAAGCCTGTGACCATGGTGTTGCTAACATCAAGCCCTCAAATTCTCATTTGAAGCTGATTTGAAGTGGTTTGTGACAAAGACAGGATGATCTTTTCAGTCCATTATTCACAATTATCAAGTACAGGAACTGGTCAAACCGTACAACTTTATTGAGCATCTTGCCTCATCTTGGAATTAAAATGCATTTTTTTATAGAATTAAAAAAAACATGTGTTTATTAAACATGCCCATCACTGGAGTAGGTATACACAGAATTGTATGTGCATGGAGCAGTGGACTGATCATTTGTGCATGTTTTATTTATGGTGCTCTGCAGAACGTTGTAAAAAGAAAGACGCTGCCCCATAACCACCTTTCTACTGTAAGTTTTGACATAAGAAACAGTCTTTTGATTAGCGTTTACAGTAATCTGCTAATTTCAATGTTCAAATGTTTCATTATAGTATACTTACAAAAGAAACGAGTATTTTGTACGGTACTGAAATACTTTGTTTTTCCAGTACGTCCAGAGATTTGCATACGCAGCCATTTAAAGTCACAATAAAGCAAATGTAACGCTGAATATTTTAGGAAATCCAGATTTGTTCCACGTGACTGCGTTTCCTTAATTCATCATTTCAGTGTTTTCTGGGTGAAGAATGAGTTTTTACCCTCTTGTCAGAGCTGTGAGCGTGAGATAAGAAACTGTGTTGGTAAATCTTTCTCCGCGGGGGGGAATCAGAACAGTCCATCCATCTTTGAGATTTGGGCCCAGCTGCTGTGTAAGCATCATTACAGGCGGATGAAAGACTGAAGCAGTCGCATGGTCTCAGTTCTCTGATCCTGTGGACGTGTGGGACCACTAATATTTTTCGAGTCGGGCAGCTGATTGATTTTTGTTTTTTTGCTCTTTGGTAGAATGTTAGTAAAACATTGATTTAAATCTTGTATCACATCTGCTGAAAAATATATTTGCATAGATCCTTTAATAAAATAAACAAAATAAATCTATAACTTCAAATAATGTAATTATATTTGAACATTGCTGGTTTCTGTAAAACTACATTTTAATATTACATTTAACGAACTAGATGCAATTTCTTGGAAATGCTTACAAAAGAGAAATGTTTTATATACCTATGTTTCAGTGAAACAATTATACAACTGTAATTACAAATATATATTTACAGTTATTTGGATTTTTAAATCAACATTTTTACAGAAGGGGAAAATAAGTGATTATTGATCATAGAAAAATTGTTATTTTTAAATTAAAAGTCAAACATTTTAGTAAAGTTGCTTCATTCTTATTTTTAAGACATTTTATCACTAAAAACTAATATATTAGCAGGTATAAAACATTTGTGAACTGACTTTTTTGAGGAAACTGTCAGATCGATTCAAGGACTTTTTTTTAACATCAGCATACAGATTTTGGAACTTGCTCTGCTGGGAAAAGTAAGAATTCGATGTGAACTTCAAACCTTCCTCTGTTCACTCTCAACATCAAGGCAAAGACCATCGAGTCTCAGAGCTCTTCTCAAACAACATAAAACTTGCTGTTCAAATGAACAACTCGATAAGACTGTCAGGACACATCCGTGAAGGCCTGTGGGAAAATTGGGTTAATCTAATGCACATCTCACAGTAGTGAACATCAAAGGAATTGAGAAGCTAAATGAGACACCCAAATACGTACTCTGAGAAGTGGTCTGCAATTCAAATGCTTAGGAAATGACCTGATTCTTGATACATTGCTTTGAAGAACAGCCCAGCTTGTTTGATATGAAATTTGCTCACCAGCCTCCTCTAGTGAATTAATACCGTCATCACACCTTGATGATAAAACCGTATCTAGTGTTTGCTGCCACAATATCGCCCCTTAGTGATTGGAAGAAACTGTTGCCTGTTGAAGTCGTATTGAGTCATATCACCACCGGGTTTCTTTCTTTCTTGTAGAAGTATTTGACCGTCAAGCCTGATGGCTTCCTCTTTTAAATGGTAAATTCACATAAATGTGAGAAATCAGCCTTCACTCACTCATTTTAATCTTTAACTTAAAAAAAAAAAATCTAAAAGAGAGTTTTGTCACACACACACACACACACACACACACACACACACACAATTTGAACAACAGGTTAGCAGTAGTTTATTGAGATGTGGCAAACTCAATGTAAAACAAAAGAATTTATCCAAATACATAACCTGGCAGCAATCAGATACCAAATTCCGGGTCAGAAATGCAATGTATGTACAATCAGGACAACCAGATTCAAGAACAAAATGTATGTACGTATAATAATACACATCAATACTTTCCCCCAAAAACAATTCCCAGAGTTCTTACATCCTAAATAGAGTAAATACATCCTAAGATTTTTCTCATTGGCTAATGAAGAACATAGTCCAATCTCCCATGATTGGCAGAAACAAAACAATAGAAATTGTACACAAATACTGGAATAAACATATAACTAAAACGTCTTGGTTACTTGCGTAACCTNAGGTAATTGCATGTGGCACGCCACCGCCCTTTTATACCAGCTGGTACGGGTCAGAGGTGGCATGCAAATTCATGCAGCCATTGAACTTGACTGTTCATTGGCAGGTTCGTAAGAATGAACGCGAATGGCTGGCCATCCGGGATTCCCCATAGTCAGGTCTCTGACTGACGTCGAAGTGACCTGACTATGAAAGGGAAGTCAAGTTACAAGGACATAAACTAAACATTAAATTGACAAATTCACCTCACTTTACTTTTAATTTGGACACACAAATATTATTTTAAATAATTCAGTTCTCGTCTAACCAAAAATAGACTGAAGGCCGAATCTGTAAAGATACAATAATTAAATTAAAATTAAAAATTAAAATTAAATTAAATTGAACAAAAATTGTCAATAAATTAAGGACTGATTTATGCAAAAAAATTGTATATTTACATAGAGCAGAAACACGTGGATGTGAATTTGCATCTTTTTGAACACTCCATTCATTGGTCACACTCACATGTGTGGTACAGTTGTAATGTGTTATCCTCAAAAACAAAAGCGTGTAAGGTATCAGAAATACAGTCACACTGTTACCTGCTCAGCGGAAGGAGTTATCGCCATGTCAGACTTTTCCAAATGTTCTGTCATCTCACCTACACCAAAGTCATCAAGTTCACCCATCTCATTTGTTCTGTGGATATTAATACTGTCTATATTAAGTCCAGCATCTCTTTTACTACATCATATGTAGTAAATCATATTGTGATAATTCAGGTAAAATCAGACTTCCTCAAATTGCAAATAAAGTAAATTCACTTTCAATATGTTTTACTGTACAGAGAAAATCTTGTACAATATTACCTTGATAAATTCTAAATAATAACATTTAATTCATAAAGTAACATGACATTTTTGTACGGTTATGAAAAAGTGAACAGTTCTTAGTTACACAACTCAGCCTTGTTTTAACCTCAGTTTCCTGAAGTAAGGAATTGAGACGTTGTGTTGCTCATTAGGCCAATGAAAAGACTCAATCTGACTGCATGGATTTGCATGCTGTGACCTTTGAGGTCCTGAATAATCTACATTTCAGCTCAGAGGAGTGTCGGTGCCTCTGAGATGAAGATGATATAGAAAGATGACATCTTCTAGTTTTTGCGCCGAATGATGACGTCACTCTTGGCTGGTTTTCTCTCTGGACCACTGTAGGACGGACGGTGTCCAGCCACTAGATCTTCTGATGTGTCAAGGGATCACACCCCTGCACCTGGTCTTTATAAATAGATTGAACAGGATGCTGAACACTTAAGCACTTAAATGAAAACATGTAAATTGTACAGATTATGAATATTGCACCGTATTGCAATCTTTTGCCTTTTGTATTTTGTATTTGTATTTTGCACTGTTTAGTCTGCACAGCTTGCACCTAAGCTTTTCACTCACCACCGTGATGTGACAATAAAAGTGATTTAATTTGAACTTTAAAAACCCAGGCGGACCAGACAATTCCACACTGTTCCTCCCTCCAACTATTTATCACAGTTTGGACACAGCATAAACCTTCTGCTGTTTACCAAAACAGACAACGAGAAACTGAATCTTTCTGTTAGGTTCAGGTAGCCAGTGGTGTAAAGTACTTTTACACTTTGAGTAAGTTTGTTACTTTACTTACTACTATATACTTGTACTGAGTACCAAAAATATAAGCAACTTTTACTCTCACTTTAAATACATTTTTGATTGAGTATATGTACTCTTTACTCCACTACATTTGAATGGACACTTATCGTTGACCGATAAGCGATAATCTATTCAGATGACCGCTCACTGACCTGATTTAACACAAATACCTTTAAAAAATCTGTATCGTATAAAATAATAAAATACTTTACTGTGCACCCAATTGCATCCAGTTTGAAACTTACCAATTTGTTCATAGTGCAAAAGTATGGTTTGAAAGACTCTACAATCAATTGAAATACAACTCCAAGTTAAAGGTATTACTTTTCAAGTTTCCGTGTGCGCCTACAGCGTAATATCTTTGTCTCATAAAGGTCTGAGAGAAGGATAGTCAGAAGAAATATGCCTACAATCAACGCTGCTATAATCACAACTATATTGACACCTAGAGAGAGAGAGACAGAGAAATCAACGTGTTTATTAGTAAGTTTAACTGACTAATACATATAAATGACGCATTGTTGCGGCAAAAGCCAGTAGTGGGGACAAAGCAACCAAATGCCAGTAAATAAAGTATTTTTGTACAGTTGATAATGTATCAACTTTAAAGTAAATAATGTAGATAGAATTTGTATTTTTATTGATACATTTTATATTATCGAATTGCTACTTTGTTTAAAAACAACAAATGACCTTTACGTGAACTTAAATGTATGAGCAACTTACGATGAATCTTTAGATATGTCTTGCTCTCTCCAGTTTGATCCGAAATGATGTTGCAATGAAATTCTCTCTCATCCGAAAGCTGGACTTGGTTAGCATTCCTACTCCTTCGTACAATTAAATACTGACGCGATCCTCGTAGGTTGTATTTGGAAGAATCTGCTGTACAGTAGCATTACTGTAGCAAATCCAAACCGAGTAGTTTCAGGTATTACCTAAGTAAAGGCAAATCATATTGTTTACTTTTGTTCCAAAATACGTCTTTTTTCTGCATCGCTACGTACATAATACTGTGTCCCAAAGGTACAAAAGAAGAAACTCACCACGCTCCAATACATTCTGAAAAGTTGAGGGTTCTTTTTGAAGTTGTAGAAGCAGGGGATCTCTACAGACTCTCCAACTTTAACCTCAATGATCTTCTTCATTCCCCAGTCTACTGGTGTCGGATCTAAAACAAAAGAAGTTTTACTTCGAGGTCACGTGAGAGTTTTTAGTGTGAAGAAAAGCTTAAAAAAAAAGATGCAACCTTTTTTTAGCGGTTTCAGAACTGAAACAAGACTGTAACTTACCATAAACCCTAAGAAAAGTCTTGAGCACTCCAAACCCTTCTGAAAATCCACTAACTTCGCAAAAATATGTTCTTTCATGCGAAAGCTGAATGTTGTGAATAGTCAGCATCTCTCCACTATTGTTGTATTTTAAATCTATGCGGTCCGTGTAATTAGTGTTTTTATCAATACTGTGCGTGGTGTAGTCTCTGTAGAAAATCCTGGTTCGACGACCTTCTGGATTTAACTGAAAACAATAGTAAATTAATAAGTTTGGTTTATTTCTCATTTATGGATATATCTTATAGTGCTTGTCTTTCCAGTTTGTTGGTCTCTAATTGTTAAACATTGAACAAAACCAACGCAATACTGCTGCGGTAGACTTTCCGCAATAAATGCATTTAAGAAAAAATGTGCAGTTTTGTTTTATTGGGCTGAGGGACGAATACAGTCACCATTACTCCCCATCATGTAGTCAAACACATATCCTTCGCAGAGAGTTGATCGAGTTGACGATTGTGGGCTTGCATGAATTGGGATGTTTTCCACTTACAAGAATTGTGTACAGATCCATGCATCATGGGGTCATGCATTATCATTGTTGAGTGTATGGCACAACAATACACCTCAGGATCTCCTCACAGCATCCCTGTGGCTTTGTCCATAAAACACACCTGTGTTCTTTAATCATGCAACTGCCCAACCGGCCATAGAACAGGGGACTGACGACAGGTGATGCAATAGGAGCTCAAGGAATTGGAAGACGTGAAACACTGAACACCATGAGGAGAGCACGGCGGTTCGAGGCGGAGGCCTTGTCACTCTGGGCAATGCCACTATTACACCTATTACACAACACCGTTACAGTTGGTGCAATATATTTGCGACGAGTTCTGCTTGATGCACTTGCCCTCCCAACTTTGAAAGTACGCTTATCACCTGGTCTCCCTGATTGTGTTTGGGACCTGAGACTTCTTGTGTGTCACTTACTCTTGCCACATCAGGACTAGCCACTGGAAGTCTGATTACCGACCACCTTTAATCAGCAAGACACTGAACATTTTGCATGCGTCCCTTTTATACCATCGGTTCTGGTTCAAAGGTTGCCGTATGCAAATTCATGCAGCCACTCAACTCTGTTCCTTGGCATTTTTAAAAATCAAAAGCTAGCGAATCAGGTTACTCCGTTTCCTACTGTCAGTGTACTGACTGGCTGGATCAGGAGCCACTGTGTCGTCATGGGTGGAAGAGCTTGAACTTGACTGAAAAACTTGAACTTGACTGACGTCTCATTAAACTGACTGAAAGGAAGACTCAAAAGAAACACATTTTTAAATTCACAAATAGCAGAGAAGAAACTCACCACAAACCACTGCACCATGAACACCTTGGGCTTGTTTGTGAAATTATAGAAGCAGGGGATCTCTACAGACGCTCCAGTGTAAACCTCAATGGCAGGGGTGTCCAAACTTTTTAATTTGTGGGCCACATTGGGTTCTAACATCTGACAAAGGGGCCGGACCGGGCTCGGGGGAAAAAAAATACGCATTTTAGAATATACATATACACATTTTTGTATATAATTTAGTATTTAACATTAAATTGTGTTTATTTCTATTTAAAAATGCATAAAAAAAAAACAGATATAATTCTAAAATGCAAATAAAGTGATTTAGCATTTTAACTGCTTTTCAAAATGTTTTCATAAATAAAGCAATACAAACCTTCATAATGGAACATTGAAAAAAAAAATATGATTTTGATTTAATTTTTTACAAGCTCGGGTGTGTTCACGTGCTGAACCGCTCCGAGAGCGTTTGAAAGAGTTAAACACGGCAAAAGAGCCGAATCTATGAAAAGAGCCGAACTTCCCATCACTATAATGAAGACCTTCTGTGCAAAAACACTGCTGCGTGCTGTGACGGACCAAACGGATTGGTCGAATTTGCGGTAAATTTGCGGTGATTAGGTGAAATTGCAAGGTCGCAAATAAATCGCAGGGTTTCGCTGAATTCGCATGAATTGGCGCAATCGCGAAATCCTGGAGGGACTGAATACTGGCCGCGGGCCGTATTCCATTAATTTTATGAACCAATTCACGGGCCGGTCAAAATTTGATTAAGGGCATTTGGCCCCCGGGCCGGACTTTGGACATGCCTGCTCAATGGTATTTTCCATTTTTATGTCTATTTCAGCCTGGGCTACAAGAAAGAATGGTTTTTCACTTGAGTGGCACCATGCCATAACGTTTTACTATCAAACACATGTTCTCTCCGAGATTGAGCCACAGAATACATTTAATTAGTTCAGTGTTGCATCATTAACACATAAAGCATTAACTCTTAATTACTCAATTAATTAACTCAATTAAAATGATATAAAAAAATCACCAAGCAAAACATAAGTCGACTCCTAGAAGTCCCACGATGCAATCCAGCTGTTCCACATTGAAGGCCCAGCGCAACCAATTGACTCAAAGGTTTATAGCTAATATCCCTGACAAAAAAAAATTGTCAATGTGAAAATAATACCGTCAAACATATTTATACAATTATACAACTTAATAATGTGTATAAAAACAACAGCACACACACAGCACACCATGACCATGTTTCACCTTGCCAAGCGATTGAGCACATGACGAGCGCAAGCCATAAAGGTGAAGGGGTTTCCATTTTCATGGCTCTCTGTTGCTTCGTCTGCATTACATTGTTGCGTCTGCAAATGAGTGAGGAAACACAACGGTAAAGTAAGTCTGATATCAACTCAGACATTTTTGTACCTGAATAAGGATTTTATTCTGAAGTGTGTGTGTGTGTGTGTGTTTACTGTGGTTTCAAACCAGAAGACAACACTCAGCAAACCACATACAGCAAGCATCTACTAAACCCTGCTGTACACAGCAACTATCGTCCTATTTCGAAACTGTCACTCGTATCAAAGGTTTTGGAAAAAGTTGTCCTCTCGCAGCTCACTTCATATCTGGACATACACAACATTCTAGACCGGTTTCAATCTGGATTCAGAGCAATGCACAGCACTGAGTGAGCGCTGATGAAGGTTACTAATGACATTCGGCTGTCCACTGATGCTGGATCTTCTGTCATCCTTATACTGCTGGACTTGAGTGCTGTTTGACACAGTAGACCATAATATTCTACTAAATCGACTTAGTGTTGTCACAACATTGAATCTTAAGCAGACGCTCTTTAAAAATGCTTCATGCTAAATAACTAAAACTACGTAATGCCCATCACGGTGATGAGGTGAACATCTACCGTTCAGCACTCCCGCTCTGAACCAAAATAAAATGCTTTAATTCATTATAATATGAACCAAGAGCAGATGTAAAGTAACAATGAGTTTCCTTTATTACACACTCAGCAATATTACAAAAGTCTCAGTCGCTCACTAAACAGTCTCAGCATCGACACGTAAAGATCCGCAGAAACGGACACAGACGCAAAACCTAAAAAACTCAAACAGCAATCCATAATTACAAGCTTTACGTCAACACACACATTATGGCTTTTCTCTCTTTATCTTTTTTGGATCCATAATTTGACTTCATGGGGCTTTTTTTTCAACGTTACAGGCAAATAGTGAAATCTGGCATTCTATAACACAGTTTTCCTAAACTGGCATAAGCAGAGTTAATTCACATTTCCCACAATGCCTTGTTATTCAGTGGAACACTGTAGATTGACAACCTGACATGTTTTCCCTTATCAAAAAAACACAAATATTTTTTTAAAGAAATGTTTCCTAAATCAAAATGTACTTGTAATAACTGCCGTACTCTTCAGACTATAAGGCGCACTGTCAATCTTATCTCACACATCAGGACCCGGATTATCACACGCACAGTTGGTTTTTGCAAAAATGAAATGATTTGATGTTCAAGCTTAGAGTCTGAAGAATACGATAAATATTACACCAACTCGGTCAGGCATTGTACAGAATGGTGTCGGACACACTTTTTACGCCATTAACGTCTTACTGCTGGTTTGTTGGACTGACAAAATCAATAGCCGCCACGTGCTAGTATCAAACGAGTAAGAGTAACAACATCCACAGGCCTTAAACGTTATTGCTGGGTTCACAGTGATGAGTGTTACCGACACGCGGGCTCGGACTGAGGCGGCTTGTACAGCTGATGCAGTCGAACCGGCCGCACTGGCCAGCCGGGCAACTGTCCGATTACTCTCAGGCTGACCGGAGCGCCCGGCACGGAGGCCTGCAGCGGGCCAGAGTCCAAGGGAGGTCGACCCTGAGCAGAAGAGGAGGACAGGGGCAGCAGGATGGCGGGAGTCAGGCCGTATCGGAGCTGGAAGAGACGAGGGGGGCCTGGTGGGCTTGTGTCATTACAGGGCCAGTCTTTTCTCTCCTCTTCCCTCTTCTCCTCCTCCTCCTCCTCTGGTTTCCGATCGCAGTCAAGTCTGTTGAGCTCCTGCAGCTTTTCGGCTTGAGCTCTGCGGATATGGTACGTCTTCCTTTGGTTTTGGAAAGATTCGAGAAACTCCTCCAGGGGGACGCGGCCCTCCATGAACTTCTCAAGCAACTCCTGTTGAGAAGGTGAGATGAGAAAATGTTGTATTTAAAATTAAGTCATTAGTCATTAAATACTTCATCAAATTGGATGGATGGATGGATGGATGGACGGATATATATATGTATGTATACAGTATATATAGATGAATGTAAAGATCAGGGGTGTCAAACTCATTTGGCATAGCGGGCCACATAAGACCTAAGGAGATGTCAGGCGGGCCGGACCATTAAAATTATACCATACTCTGCATTAAATATCAAAAATATCATGTATCCTTTGTTTTGGTGTAAAGAAGCACAAGAACATAAGGAACATATTGAATTTTAATGAACTATGCTTTTACAAAACATTCCAAGAACTACCTCATAATTCCTTACAAATTATGAGGTAGTTTTACCTTTATCATTCACATTTAGGCATTGCAACTTATCCCACTGATTGTACAAAGGCGTTCAACTTAAATTGGTAATGAAAAATATATTATTGCACTTGAGGCTTTTAAAGAAAAAATTTGTAAACCACTTATATAAAATATACCGTATTTACTCGCTTATAAGTCAATCTGCTTATAAGTCGACCCCCCCC
>SOMO01000031.1:592173-625014 GCA_028128575.1 Paedocypris carbunculus | reverse complement strand
ATGATTGATTATGATTCTGAAATTAACCATGAATCTGAAATTGTTTTTATTGGCTTTGAATTGTCTGTAACCCACCCACACCCTCACCCCAACCGTGGCTGGAGAAGGCAGGATCAGCTTGGGCTTCTCTTCCAAGGCCATCCTGACAGTCTGTTATGTCTGTTGGGAGACTGATTCGCAACATTTGACAAATACTGATAAGTGCACTCACACGCCTGCTCACAACAACTTCTGCCTTTTCTGTCAAATTCCTTGTGTGTCTCAAGAAAAAAGTTTCCAGCGCACGTGACCTGTGCGTAACGTAGTCAAATGTAACCTTGTATGTCTGCAACTGTTTGTCTGAAACGCTCTGCTCTCGCTCTGTTTTCTTCCAAGAAGATAGTGGCGGCGCGCTGAATGTGCTGCGGCCCTCTCTCGTAATTTCGTTACAATGTTGTACCCCAATGCTGTAATGACAATAAACTACTACTACTTCTCAGGAACGTCTGTAGTAAATGTTCTCATCAATAATATATTCCAGTTCAAATCTCATCCATATGTTTCCATAATCTTTAATGTGACATTACAAGATTCGTCTGTTTGCAAATTAACTCATTCAAAGGTTGGTCAACATTTAATAAAAGTCCCTATCAGATCTAGAACTCTCTGTATGTAATAACAACTAATAATCCACAGAATGTTTTTTATACATTTGTTACAATTTTATAGTACAAACAGTCTTATTTAATTACTTTTTTAAATTATTTGTATTTATTCAGAAGGAATCCAAATATTGAAATGCTTGGAGAATACGGTAATTGATCGTTTCTCTGCTCACCCACAGAACAAAGAAAATTGTTCGATGTTCACATTTCATCTCTTAAAAAACCATCTCATTAATAAGCACATAGAATTACACAATCTTTGCACATCCATAACTGTTTCTTGCTACTGTCTTTTTGTGCATCTATTGTGCACACACATAACAAACGTGAAGCATATGTAAATTTATTGTTCTAGTCTCATGTTCTGTTCAGAATTCTCAACAGCTCTTTATTAATGCACATAATTTATATTTTAAATATTAATTAAATTATTTATTTTAACCCTAATAATTTAACCCTATATAGTTAATATTAACCCTAACCCATATTATAGAGCTACACATTATATGCATTTAATGGTATATGCATTCGTAATAACTTATAGGCATACATATGCATCTCCAGAACTACATTTTCGATGCTATTAGCATGCGTTAGCATGTACCGACACATGTACCTAGCGCAACTAATCAAATCTAATCACAGCTAGTTATCTAATCTAATCAAAGAGTATATTATTTATAATTGTGTTTTTTTCTGATCATGGAAACGCCATGATTACATGCTCAAAGATCAGCCTGAATTGAAATAAAAGCACAGGAATATTACTTGAAAAAAACCCACGTAATATTAGTAATACCGTAATATTTTAGCAGAAAATATTTGCTTGTAAACCAGCAGGTCAAGCTGGACAATCGAGGCCGGTCAGTGCAGCTCAGTGTTTGAATGAATGATGGGACTCTTCAACCGAGTCCACTTAACCTTTGACCTCTATGACCTCTCCCGCAATTTATGTGTTGTATTAGAGAGGCACAGTGGCGTTGTGTGTAGTGCTGTTGCCTCACAACAGGGAAGTCCACCCTCTCTGCGTGGAATTTGCATGATCTCCTGTGCTTGCTGGGTTTCCTCCGGGTTTCTGACTTTATTAAAAACAAAATTCAGGAGAATTGGAGTCTGGAAAATTTTGAGGTGTGAATGTGTGTGTACAACTTTTTTTCAAGCACGGAAAGAACACAAAATCTCCGCACAGAAAAAAAAACCAAACAAATTAAGCGTAAATAAAGACAAAATGTCTATTTATGCTATTTCAACTGAAACAGATACCCTGTTTAGTCTTCCGATAACCCTGGTATCACAAAGAGTTCACATATCATCATACATGGAAAGCTGTTTATTAGGCTGCTCATCACAAAAAAAAGAAAACGAAGGAAAAAAGCGAGTGATTTTGTCAATAAAATAACCCTGTACTTGTATAAATAAAAATATGGTGTGTGTTCTAAACAGCATTAAAATCACGTTGGACAAAAAAAGTAAATGTAAATACGTACTGTAAAAAAAAATCTAAATAATACTTTTTTATTTTCTTTTGTTTGTATTACAAGACACACACACACACACACACACACACACACACACACACACACACACACATTGAAGTAATTCAATTACAAGTAAATCACATTTTGCATTTATGGAAATAAATTGGACAAACAATAAACATACGTCATTTTTAAAACAAGTTCGATCAATTTTAGACCAATGTCGTTGATCTTTTTAGTTGAATAGACTTAATCGCATTTAATGCAACAAAAAAAGAAGCTGTAATGCTCACTGTAGGCGTGAAATATTACAGTATGCGGCTAAATTAGCCCGGGAAATGAAAGCACGACGCGCAACGCACTGAGCTGTAACTACGACAAACGGACCCATGTGCGTTCCAAACTAGAATTACGCGTTCGAAACTCGAAACTCAGAAAAGTCTAGAAAGGAGCCACGATACCTTTCCGCTGAGGCGGACGATCTGATTCGTTTGTTCTTCATCTTGAAGGAGCCCCCGCAGCTCGCCGCTGCTCAAGACCTTGTACCCGTCCGGGAAGGAGTCCACGTTCCTGCTCTTGGACATTCTCGGACCCGCGAGGCGCACTAAACGACTCCTCTGACCGGCCATTTAACTTCCATGGTGAGCCTCCGCGCCTGAACGACCGTGAAGACGAGCGCGGCTGCTGAAGAATCTCTCATCGGCGTCAAGACGCACCACACACGGACTGCTCTGCTATGCTCTGCGGACTGACTGTGTGTGTGTGTGTGTGTGTGTGTGTGTGTGTGTGTGTGTGTGTGTGTGTGTGTGTGTGTGTGTGTGTGTGTAGTGTGGAGGCGACGCACATAAAGACAGTGGCACGCGTCCACACGTTCCTGCAGTGCCGCGTGTCGCCACTGGGCGCGCCAGATTGTTGTTGTTTATGTGTTGTTTTTTTTTAATCCAACATTGGTACATTCTTGGAATTTTGTACGGCATTTTTTTTTTTTTTTTTTTTGCTGACGCGTTTCCCAGAGTGGCTTATCAGAATTAGTAGGAGTTTTTTTTCCAAACAGGGAAGTTGTTCCCGTAGTACGTATAACAATTAGCAAAAGAACATTGAATGCGCAGCTGTTGATCTAAAGTGTAAAATTATACAGTGAATGCTTATATACCTTATAGAATGCTACAATTTATTAGTTAATACGCTACACAGTATAGCGAGCAGATATTTTGCGAAGCAGAAACACCGCCACCAGACACGTTTATTTGTAGATATGTCAGATAATACAATACGAACACAATACTAAATAACTAAAAATAAAAGACAGGTTCTGGCATCGCATGCTTGATGTGAATTTCGTTTTCTTCCCAAAAGGAATAGGGTTTATTAATCTTTGAATCGTGGCTTTAGTACAATATAAATAGTAGTAATTCGCCAAATATGCAACGTCGAAGCAAAACGTTTCGCAATGAGCTTTAAACGACATCTCCCATGATTAAACGAAACTTTGCCAAATATTCCGCCGTAATTTTACTGGTTGGTTACTCTGACGTCACAACTGCGCGACTACACAGAAAACATGGCGTCGTTATCTAGTGAGAAATGGAGAGACAAACTTAAAGACCACGATATATTCAAGCGATTTAGGGAGAAGCTTAATGTATCGTCACATGGTAGTAAAAGAAGCACAGCCAAGAACCTTGTGTTTTGTTTGCACGGGGACTTGTTTATGTGGGACAATGTTGATAGTGTATTTTACACCACGAACCTGCGACAGTTGAACTTGGAGCTCGACGCAGATGCCTCCAAATTTCAGGTTAGTGGACTCGAGCGTGTTGTTGATCAAAATAATCTTATGTTTGTTCAATTTTAGTAGTACAAAGCTAATGACGTGACTCCCCGCAGACTCTGCTTTGCATTAACCCGCCGCTGTTCGAGGTGTGTCAGGTGCTCGTCAGCCCCGCGCAGTTTCATGTGGCTCTCATCGGGCAGCGCGGCGTCACCGTGCTCGAGCTTCCGCAGCGCTGGGGCAAGAAGTCTGAGTTTGAGGGTGGTCGCATGGAGATCAACTGCAAGTGAGTGCTGGGTTCGACAGAGTGGTTAAATGTTGTGGTCAAGTGGTAGGGTAGTAAGGTAGGGTATGTGACATTTAGTCTGAATGTGATCTTTAGTGATTTTGCTCATAAATATAATCCAGTACCTTCAGTTTCCTGATAGTGCCTCAATGCCGAATTGTCGCACACAATCAGAATGCAACGAGTACCGATAAGAGAGTCCATTCAAATGTAGTGAAGTAAAGAGTACAGGTACTCAATCAAAATTGTAGTCATGTAGAGAGCAAAAGTGGCTTATATTTTTGATACAAGTATAAAGTAGCCAAAATATTAAAGCACCAAAGTTCATTTACTCAAATACTTTACACCACCAAAGGCTGCCCACTGTTCTGGGTTTGTGTTTGTCTCTTCACTGTGTGTGTGTGTGTGTGTGTGTGTGTGTGTGTGTGTAACTTCACTGGAAGAGTGCAGAGAATTATTTTGATACGGTCCCTAGTGGCCAAATGGACAAACAGTTTTTACTTTACAAGGTCTCAGGTTAGGATCCATACATTTCACTGTACATTTCTTCACTGTGGGTTGATTAATCATTTAACGCTTAATGTCGGCGTATTTGCTAATGGTACTAATCATTTTGTGATGTGTCTGCACAGGACGATTCCAGTGGCGGAGCGATTCTTCACCAGCTCTGCGTCTGTGACGTTAAGACAAGCTGCCTGGTATCCCAGCGAGACAGAGGATCCGCATCTAGTCTTACTGACCTCTGATAACACAATCAGGTAAAGATGTAGTGAATGTATACAAATTCTCTTAATGCACAATTGAAACCAAACAGCTATACAGTGGTATCTTGACTTGTGAATGGCTCTACTAATGAAAGTTCTGAGTTATGAAGCTCTTCTTCGAGAAAATTTCTTGAACTTGAACTTTAAATTGTTTCAAAATACGACATGCTAAATAATTGGTATATTTTCTTTCAGGCAAATTATTACTAATGTGAGTTTTGGTTCATAGAGATTTTATTTCAGGCCGTCGTTAAATTAAAATAAAGTCTTTTTGTCAATATACTGTACATCTTTTTGCCTTTAGATAAGCTCTTGTAAACATTGCAAGATATTTATATTGATTTAAAAAAAATGCAAGTAATAGTAGTGCAGAAAGTAGCATACAAACAACAGCAATGTTTCTTAGATAGACATCTCAAAACCTACAATAGCTTTTCAATACATGCTATTCAGTTCGGGTTAGCACATTTTGGTCAAATGAAAGAAGACAACACACCTCGGTGGATTATCTTTGACCCCAGAAATCTTTCCGTTTTTCAACAGGTTTTACAGCCTTACGGCGCCACAGTGCCCTGTGAAAATGCTGCCTGTCTCACAACAAGATGATGACAGCAAAATCCTCACTACTGGGTAAGACCAGAGAGTTGCTGTATAAAGCACGTGGTTTGTATGTAGTTGTTGTGTATTAATCCCAGAATCAAAAAAAAAACCCAAATTTTCTTTGGCAGTTCTGCTTGTCTGTAACTCAAAGACACCACTTTTACACTTTGACAATTTAATGACACAACAATTCTTCTTCGGTTTCAGACACTCGTATGCGGCCTCTCTGGGCGAGACAGCTGTGGCGTTTGACTTCGGCCCATCCCTGGATTCTCCGCATCCGCTGAGCGCTCTTCACATCAAGGCCGAGATAATGGTTTACCCACTCTACATTTTGTATGGGAATGGAGTCACATACCTGAGCTACATCTCTCTTTCGAACAGGTAACGCTCCTTCCTTTCATCATCTGAACCATTTTTCTGTTTGATACGTCAGATGCAGGCCCTGTGTTTTCAGAAGGAATAGTGCGCAGTGTGTATGTCCTTGCTAAAGGACACAGTATGCCATAGAGCAGCCTATCACACGTATGTTTAAAAGTGGCCTTGTCTGTTATGGTGAACTTCTACTAGAGGTCCTACAGTACATGTACACAGTATTCTCTCACTCATCGCTTCCCAGTAAGTACACATAATCTTACCTAAAATTCCGGGTTGATATTGTGTCTAGAATTGCGCAGTTTTTTGACGTCTAGAATTGCTTTTGGTTTTGAGGGCAACATCTGGATCTTATCTCAGTAAACGGGGCAGAAGGTTCTTGGATCTTCAGTTTTGACACGTTCACTGCCATTGCACTCTCCCACTGTCTCTTTCTCTCTTACTGGAGCAGTCGTTTAACCTTTCGATTTCATAGCGCTGAGACGCTTGAGTTTGATTTCTTTGATCAGTGGGCGTTTTCAATCTTAAGGAAACGGTTCCACATCCAGATTATACCCGCATGAAAGTTACACACAATCAAAACCAGTTTGCAAAGCCATTTTCCACCATCCCCCACCATCATGATTATCTGTTTGTCTCTAGCCTGGGGGATCTTGGAAAGCCGATGGGCCCTTTGCCAATGTATCCGGCAGCAGAGGACAACTATGGCTATGATGCCTGTGCCGTGCTTTGCCTGCCCTGTGTGCCCAACATCCTGGTGATCGCCACTGAAACGGGAACGCTGTATCACTGCGTTGTGCTTGAGGCGGAGGAAGAAGAGTACGGAGGAGTAAGTCACAAAGACGTGGTGATCTACAAGGCTTGGGAGATTTGCCATAAATGAAGTTCTGTTTGTGTTCTCCCAGCTTGAGAGATGGTCCAGAGGATCAGAGACTGTGCCTTCACTTTACGTGTTTGAGTGTGTCGAGCTGGAACTTACACTCAAGTTACCTGCGGGGGAGGAAGAGGAGATCATAGAATCAGACTTCACCTGCCCAATCCGGCTTGAAAGGGGTGAGGAGGTCACGTATGCCACTTGATGAATGTGTGGGTTCTTCTTGCTGTGAGGCGACATCACTACACATTACAAAATACAAGTACCTTAACCTAAACAATGCCGTGGCTGTTTTGCTGCCCGCACTCATTTACTCTACTTAGGCCTTTAACCAAAGTTAAAACTGGTGGTAAATCAAATGTTGGTAAACTTTAGCTTTAGATAGTCTTATTGAACCAACAGCCTGGTGTTGCGAGGACTGTTTAAACTACTAGTCGCTCTGCACAACGTATTATGCATATGTTTAATGGACTTTTAAAATGCTATACATTTTTTTCAGACCCAATTATTGAAAAATAAAATGCACCAGATTTTTTTTGCTCACAGCACAGAAAGTACAGACATACTGAACATTTCTGTTTACTTTTTTAAATGAACTATTATACACTGATTACTTGATATGTGCTGTAAAAGTAATAAGCATAAAGCATCATGTGATATTAGACCGTATGAGAGTATGTAGTACAGAGTTATTAACTGTTATGACTAGTATCACTATTCTGAAAATAATTCTAATTGGTTTGGATTGTTTTCTAATGTTAAGGGACCCTTTATAAGAGCTGTTGGTGTTACTTCATTGCTTTGTTGTAGACCCTTTGTGTCAGCACCGGTACCACTGCACTCACGAGGCTGGCGTGCACAGTGTCGGACTCACCTGGTTCAAAAAACTTCATGTTTTTCTGGAGTCTGGTGAGTTCAAATCCCTTCCTAGGAAAACAGAACAGTCAAAGACTTTTGGACTATTTAGCATTGCTCATTAAGATGTTGAGTTTATTAAAAAATGATAAAGATTTACTTCAGAAATTGTGTCGTTCCCAATACCACACCTACAGATAATTTCCTGTCAGACAGAATAATGCTTAAACTCTGTACAGTCACAGTTTGTCTATCAGAAGAATCGATTCAGAATCGAGAATAAAAACTAGTTTTTAAAGTTTTATTTTTTCGTCAGTAGCTCGCGCTATAATGCACATTCAACACGATTGATAATGCGATAATGAGAAAAGGGGTTCTCGGTTTAAATTAACCAAATTCGATTGTAAAAAAAGTTGTACTCTTAGTAATAATCAGCAGAACAAATTGGTGATAAGATACAGAGGTCAAACTAAATCTAGACATTATATTATCATATTAACACTGGTTGTTTTCATTTGGTTGAATCTAAATTGCTTAATTATCAGAATATATCAAATCAGACTTTCCATTTATTTCTTTTCTGTCTACTTAGAACAAATACAAAATTCCTCTTTGATTACGTCTCTCCAGGCAGAAACTTTAATTACAGCATTTTTTAATAATACATTGGTAACGGTGTCATATTAGATACCAGAAACATGTCTATTTTAAATCATATAAAATTATGGCTATTTCTGTCTCTGGGAATATGACACCCATCCTGCTGTTTACTGCTGGTTCTGTCTGTCTGAAAGTGAACTTTGTGAAAGTATAAAACAGAGTGTACACCTGTGCCCCTCTCATGTGTTTGGTCAAAAGAAGCTTAATTGTTTCCCAAATAAGTGAGCGACATTAGGCATCCGTGACAGAATTTGTTTCCTGCTAGCCTGAATTGCCCATATTTAATTCCTTGGATGGGAAAACTGATTAATAAATCTGCTGAGCGCACTAATTCGGATTGTTTTTGTTCAGATAAGGACGACAAGGACAGTCTGCGGGAGCTGAGCACCGAGCCGCGATGTATTGTGGAGCACATTCTCTGCACCAAGCCTCTGGCTAACAGGTGGACCACTGAAGACCACAGCTCATGTGGCCATCACTCGCTCATCCCTATCTTCTCCTCTTTCTCAGCTCCAACGCTCCTATTCAGGGCTTCTGGATTGTGTCTGATCTGTCGCTCGGAGCGACCATGATCTGCATCACTAGCACCTACGAGTGTCTCCTGCTTCCTCTGCTGTCAGTATTCAGGACTTCCTGTCAGACTGCCGGTGCCTGCTTACTGATGAACATTCTTATCTTCTAGAAGCTCCATTCGGCCTCCATCGCCACCCCTGCTGTGCTCTAGTCTGGAGGCGGGCGAAGGCGGCTCTCCTCTGCGCGGATTGGCCGAAGACTCCTTTGAGCAACATATTCGCAACATTCTGGCGCGGAGCTCGACCAACCCGTTAATGCTGAGGTCCAACGCCGCAAACATGAATTGATTTTCAAAAAGATGTTTTTGAGCTTTTTGTTTTATTTAAAGGCCCACTATGCTTCTGAAGTGCTTAGTGATATTATTATGCATCTTCACCTTCAGTGTCTGAGTTTAACCGTGTGCAATTCTAAGTGATTTTTACAAGCGCGAGCAAATCCTCTTGTCATTAACCTCTTGAGACCTGAGCTATGTAATTATTTTTTTTAAATTTGCTTTGGTAGTTAGGTTTTAGAAGCACAATAAGTGTAAAAATAAAGCATTTTCCTTTTTTTTTTATACATGATTTAGTGTTGGAGATATTACATGAGTTATTACTAAATATTTACTTATTTTCATCTACCTTTTGCGTTCCAACACGTCCTAAACATCGTGCTCATAATTTTCCATAAATAATATCATTAAATACTTCCTAAAGACTTGGGTCTCGCACTGCAGTCCTTTTCTCCACCATTTTTGCCAGAACTGCAAATAGCGCTTGGACGATCGGACACTACTAGATGGTGGTTTAAGACTCTGACAATGTGGTCAATCGGTTTTAGCAAGTGAGGGGTTAAAACAGCAGGTGTGAGTATTCCGTGACGCACTTTGGCCTGAAGAGCACCCAAGAGATGAGTCTGTCTCGTCGCTGTTCAGTGATGATTCCGTTTCCTCTCCGTCTCTGAGTGTGTGTTGTACAGTATTCAGGGGACTGTTGAAGGATTTGAATTGTGTGTTTCAGAGCGTCGGACTCGGACGCGTCTCCCCCTCCAGCAGAGTGTCTACAGCTGCTGAGCAGAGCCACGCAGGTCTTCAGAGAGGAATACATCCTGAAGCTGGGTCTGGCTCATGAAGAGGTTCAGAAGCGGTAAAGTATTACATTATGTCACTGAGCAGATCAAGTATGAACTAGCGAGTGAGATACAGTGGTGTGTGGGATTTTCAGGGTGAAGCTTCTGAATGGACAGAAGAACAAGCAGCTGGAAGATCTCGCCCTCTGCAGGGTGGAGAGGTGACTGCAAGCACACACACGCCGCATGGAGTTGCTTGCCCTGACCGAGCGTGTGTGTGTGTCTGTGTGTGTAGGAAAAGCCTGACGGAGGCCGCAGAGCGACTGGCGGATAAATACGAAGACGCCAAGTATCGGCAGGAAACCGTAATGAACAGGTTTGTTTTTTCCTTAAGAACTGTGTTGCAGAATGTTCTCCACCATCTTCTTCTGTGAACCTCGGCTGGCTTAGTAATTGGCCGTGGAGGTCTTCTAGCGTTCTGTGACAGATCTCTGCTTCTGTAGAGTGAAACTGGTCTTGGGGAGTCTGCGCAGTCAACTTCCTGTGCTCTCGGACAGCGAGAAGGACATGAGGAAAGAACTGCAGACAATTCAGGACCAGCTCCGTCGCCTTGACAACACCATCAAACAGGTGGGATTCCTGCAGATCACCCAATCTCTGTTCATTTACTGTATTTATAGACTATAAGGCGCCGGATTTAAAGACGCACCAATAATGATTGTATTTCTGATTCCATTGTAATACAAACAAAACCACACACACACACACACACACACACACATGTCAGTTTCTGCATCTTTCACTAATCCAGGAAATTCTTCAGCTTTTGAGTTTTGAGTCCCGTTTTTACATCAGGTGGTTTATCCGTATCAGTGAGACGCAGTTGTAGTCGCAGATCAATAGACATGGATTTGTTGACTGGCAAGCCACATTAACATTAAACCTCCGCTGCATTTTCTAGCAGCTTTGTGTGTTTGACACTTTGTCAGTAACTAATTCACTTTGCGTCAACGTGTGTTTCACACTAAGGATAGTAACTAGTCAAACTCGTTTAGTCATATAGTAAATGTGGCTTGCCATAATCTCTGTATTAAGTTTTACTCCACAAGTCGCCGTAATGCTACAATATTCGCAGCAATATCACCGATATACAGTCCATTTCTCACAAATCCAAGGATTTTAAAAGCGCTATATAGTCTGAAAAGTCCAGTCTGTTGGTTGTTGTGTTTGTTCCGGCTGCCTTCAGATGGTCTGTGAATGTAAACTGACCTGGTTTGGTTGCGTTTCCAGGTGAACACCAAGAAGGATTACCAGAAGAAGCAGATGAGCAGCGAAGCAGCAGCGGTCGGCTCCAGAGTGGCTCTCAATCAACATCAGAGGAAGTGCGTGCAGGAAGTCCTCAAAGAACAGTACGTATATGCAACAACATCATGCCTTTATTCCCCTTCATCTACTTCTGAAAAATGATACACGAAGATTAGAAAAGAACAGCAGAGAAGAAATGGGTTTGGGTAAAATGTCATTGGATAAAATTGAACAGAATGGATAGAATAGGATAGGAGTTGAACAGCATAGAACATAAAAGAAACGGACAGAATGGAATAGAACAGGACAAAATAGAATAGCATAGTATTAAATTGCATATAATAAAATAGCACATAATAGAATATCAAGAAAATGAATGGAATAGCATAGAAAAGAATAAAATACAATAGCATAAAATAAAACACCAAAATAATGAATAGGATATAATTGCATAAGAAAAAGAAAAGAAATGCAAAGAAATTAAATTAATAGAATAGCACGGAATAGATTTGCAAATATATGAATAGAATAGCAAATAAACGTAAGAATATTGTTGAATAGAAAAGAATCTCAAAGAAATTGATTGAATCGCACAGGAACAAATAGAATATGGTAGAATAAAATAGCAGAATAGAATTTTTATACAACATGCTGAAAGAACGCACGCAGACACACACACACACACACACACACACACACACACACACACACATAAAGTTCTGTGTTACTATGTTTGGTGAACATAGAAAATACTACAATTTATCTTCTTAAAATGTTGCCATCTGAAATTTGTAGAATGTGCAGCAGTTCATTATTTAAAGATCTCATTCACTGTGACGTGTTCTTTTGACAAGTTACAAGTCGCCTCAGAAGGATTCGTTTGTATGGCGTCAACTGATCCCGGACTGAAACTGTTGTTATTATGAAAGTGGGCGTGGTCATCTCTGTGCCACAATTTATGATGGAGCGTTCTGACATTAATACTCATGTCAGAAAGAAAGCAACTAATCGTAATTTGCAGTCGTCACAAATTCCAATATTGTTTTTTTTGTGTGTACACACCATGAAAAATAATCTGTACAGCTAATTATCCTAATTTGTGTAGTCAGTTTCGAGTTGTTGGACTACACTACCCAGAGTTCCCTACTCAGACAAAATGGAAGAACTGCTTTGAGAAAATTACTTAATTAAAAAAAAAGTGATGTTTTCAACCATTAACACATTTCAAATGTACAAAAATTGAAGTCTATCTTTACGGAATTGAAGTCAATTTGGATGCTTAAATTCTGAGGTATATTTGTTCTATCGTGATTCTGACGTGTGTTTGCTTTGTTTGGAAGGGGTGAACACATCGCCAGCATGATGAAGGAGATTAAAGACGTCAAGAACCACTTCACGCTGTGATCCACCACCATCAGATCCAACCTCACTCTGCTTGTTGTACAAAGTGTTTTTGGTTACACGCCTAAGCAATTAAAAGTTTTTTACTTAAACATGATGTTTCTGTGTAAGAGTTTGTAACTCCGAAACAAACCGACAGCAAGTCAGTAGCGTTTCCTGTTTATTACATATACACATATGTACATGGTACAGTATTTGAATCTTCAACACGGCATGCCAACGTAACGCAAGTTATGAATGGAGTCACTGGATCCGCTGCCCATCCTGAAGGTCGTGAGTTGGTCGGAGATGCTCCAGGGACAGAGATTTTAAGAATCTTATTCTGATTAAAACAATCAGTAATTTTATTGCGACACTTAAAACTATTCCGCTTTCACGTCACAATTGGATTTGAGGTTTAAGGTCACAATTGAATTTGTTAGGTCTACTGTGTCATGTTTAAAAAGCGAAATTGCACGTTGTTCCTGAATGCTTCAGAAACATCCTCCTCGAACAATGTGGAGCAGCTGTGCCTCCTGGTGGCCATTAGTGTGCATCACCGAACACCTATGTCATGTCTGGGTTCATGTGCTTTCAGCTCCACTAGATAAAATACGTCATAAAAAATCAATTGTGACCCATAAACGACACTAACCAGTTCATATCGATTCAAACAAAACAGCAGGGAAATGGTCAAACGAAATCCTGTTTGAAGATGGTTGAAACGTCTGGACCGCGGTGGGAGTCACAGTCTGAGTGTCACTGCTGACATAATAGAAGTCCTCTTTATACACAAATATACAAACACTGCGGTTCCCTTCGTGAGCAGCTGAAAACAGGAAGTGGAGTCGGATCAGATGTGGAAAACTGTACAAGACCAAACCCAGATGGAACAAGAGTCTCTAGCTCAAGAGCAGGAGGAGAATCAGTAGTGGTGCAGGATCTCGTCAATGGGCCGCTTGTGTGTGTGTGTGTGTGTGTGTGTGTGTGTGTGTGTGTGTGTGTACAGACACGGCAGGTCATCATGTCTCAGGAAGCTGGCTGATGTCTGTGAGGTTAGTGTCGTTAAGAATGGCCCGGATCCGCTCTAAAGAGTCCGCTTGCCGAATACGCTCCAGCTGAACCTGCCAATGGAAAAAAAATATTTATAATAATAATAATGTATCGTGAATATTTGATAAACAGCACAGATCAAATATTGTGGAGCTTTAATGTGTGAATTTAGGAATTGTGAGTAAATCCCAGTCAGTTTCACTCAGTCTTCTCTTACAGGCGCCGTACCTCTTTTGGTAAGTTGTGTGTAAATGTTTTAAGACTTGAAGTGTTCTGAGGGGTCTGGTCTGCCGTACCTGAAGGGTCTGCGACAGCTTGACAAAGTCTCTCTGAACCTGCTCGCTGACGTCCAGCTCCGTCTGAAGTCTCTGGGCCTTGTCCTTCTCCTCAAACACCTGAGTCTCCAGAACACTCTGCAAGCACAGCACCTGGTCAGTGGTCAGCTGGCGGAAGTGTTGGGGACCGGGGTGGCCGCACCTTGCTGCCCAGAGCCGTGCTCAGCTGGTCCTGAAGACTCTGGAAGCCCTCCAGCATCTGGCTCTTCGCCGACAAACTGCTCTCCAACTGAACAAGAAAACAAGCAACTCCGTCACGAGTCCGTCGGTGTGTTTACCCATGATGCTCTACCTGCTGCTTCTCGTTCTTCACTCGCTCCAGCTCCGTTTTTAAGCTGGAAAAAGACGCTACGTGGGGGGAAAAAAAGTGCCATCAGAAGCATCACATGGTTTTCTCACTCACAAGTACTGCTAAAACAGACAATGGCTTCACAAACGGCTGCTCCTTAAGATCTTACAAATGCAGTTGACTTTTCAAGACAGTGGACTAATAAAACACTGATTGCTGGGAACATTTTGAAATGTACTGTTTTATAGCACTTTTCTGTGTTTGTAGAGAGCGATTGTCTTTAGTTTCTCAATCTCACATATATTTAAAGCAGTCAGACAGAACCGAAGATTTAAAAACCAACAGACATGTCAATAACATAATGGGGTAAAACACCAAGAGCAGTTAGCTAGTCATTAAGCTAACAAGGGTAAAGAAAAAAAATAGAAAAGAAATTGTCCATATGTGAGCTGTGCTCTGCATTTAACCATCAAGAGAAATTACACACTCATGGTGACACACACACAAACTTGGACCCGTGGTGTGGGAGTCAGTGCCTTGACCAAAGACTGGGGATTGAACCTGCATTTGAGTGGCCTGAGATCCATCTCCCTACCACTGGACCACAATAGCCACTATTAAAATACATATTTTTAAGTAAATTAATAAAATCCTCCACCGTTGTAATTTTAAAAGGCGTTTAGAGATTATTAACCAGCCCGAAAACACTCGGACCGGCAGATGACCATCGAACACTGCACTATCTGAGAGGCGGGTCTTACTGCTCATCTCTTATTGGCTAGAAACTTGTAACACTGCCAGAAAATACATCCTGACGTGATTTACACGGTGAGTACATTTCCATTTAGAGATGACTTCCAAGACAAGTTAGAAAATCTGTAGCCAAAATAGAAAAATGGGTGTGGCTACGGTGCACAAAATGACACGCAAAACAAAACGTTGATTCGTTCATGTGAGAATAACAGATTTACACTGAACTTTTCAGACTGTAAGGCACATTTAAATTCCTAAAAAAAAAAAATCAGGTTCTAGAAACAACAGGAAATAGACGTTTACTGATGGCTTCTACTCTGAAAAATACGGTAGTATTGTCAGCCATTTCTTCATTTTGACATTTGGAGGTGGTAAGACTCAAAGACGTGCAGATCTAAACGTTGGTTTATCAGTGGGTCATGCAGAAAGTTAGTCACCGCTAACTACACATGTAGACAGGGATTCGTACCTTCCAGGACGTCTGAACGCAAGCCACCAGTGCAGGAAGAAGTCGAAGAAGAAAAAAAAAAAAAGACAGCAAATGAAATGCGATTTAGGAAAGGAAGTGGAGAAATTGACCTTTTTGTCCACTTTTTGTTTTAAACACGAGTGACAGGGGTGAAATTCAGTGTCATTGATCTTTGGCTTCCAAATACAAAATGAAAGCCCGATGTTGGAAAAACATTTCTTCACAATCAAACAAAAAAAATGAAAAATAAATTAAACTTCCGTGATGATGTTATTCACCCAATTCCTGGGGCCTGATGTCCTTTCGGAGATAAAATGAACGACTAGATTTCCAGCGCTAGGTCGCGGCCTCATTCACATTGGCTTGTTGGAGCGACTGGCTAAATCACAGAACCTACCAATCAGAGTCAGGGGGAGTGGGTAAGGTGTAATGGGTGCTGACTGAGTGGACAGAGACCAAATAAAACGGACAGTTTTATAAAAAAATTGGGCAGTTTCAGGCTGTTTTATAAAACAATTCAACAAACATTTGTGACACACTAAAGCAGGAATGTCCAAAGTCCGGCCCGGGGGCCAATTGTGGCCCGTATTTCAATTTTCATTGGCCGGCAGCCTCCATTCATAAATCAATAATATGGTCTTCAAATATTACGATTTTGGTGATTTTGGTAAAAATTGTGGCAAAAAGTATGCATTTGCAATAAAAAAAAAACCTACATAAAAGTTTATTTGTATTTAATGTTATTGGTTCAAAGAATGTCGGGCGGAATTGTTGGACACACACATTTCACCCTGAGCAAATCTGATTTAAAAAATAAGTATGGCCTAAAACTGCACGTACAGCTACTACATAGAAGATCTTGTTTAGGTTCACGAAGACGTTGTACTTCAAGAAGCCGTCCACTTACCGATCTCCTCTTTACAGCCCTCGATCTCCAGCTGCAGCGTGTCCTCCATGTTTTCCTTCAGACACTGCTCGGCCTGGAGCTGCTCCTTCAGGAACAGGATTTCTGCCTTGAGTTTCTCCTCTAAATGCTCCGCCGACGTCTGCGCAGAAATGATGCGTTCTCTGTATTCCAACACCAGCTGCTGCATTTCCTGTGTGAATAAAAGGTGGAAAGAACGGTTTTGAACAGGACATACGTAAGCTTCACAGAGCTGATGAAACGCCACAGTTTGTACTATAATCCACTAGGAACGCCAGTCTTCTTCTTTAGTCTAATCCAGTGATTCTCCGACAGTATGGTGCGACCGTAGCAATGCCAGATTGTCGCGGAAGACCCCCAAAAACAAGCTTTTGCCCCACTGTGAGCAATGTGTAAATGCACTAGGTGGCAGTAGTGTGCACTAGGTGGTTATTTTCAGCGCTAGTGAATATTTAACATGAAAGAAAAGAACAACAGGAAGAGTGAAAATGCAACTGAAAGGAACGACTAGAAAGTTCCACAAAGCCCGTTTAGCGCTTGGCTTCAATGTGGTATTCCTAAAACGCACAATTTCGGGACCACATTCTGATCGTGAAATCAGATATGAGATATTATGAGACTCTAATTTCTTAATAACTGCATTATATGTCTTGACAAGAATGTTCTTTATTACAAACGGCCTATAGCTTTTAGGGTTGAATGTTCACACAACACTGTTCAAAGAAGCGATCTGGGAATGGGAATCCATTCTGAGTTTCTTGTGGAGACTTGAGGAGTAGGAGCCTGATGCTGGTGGTACCTGTACAGTGAGAGGCATCTGGAAGTTTTCCTGCTGCTGCAGCGTCAGATGGAGTCTGTGTTTGCCCTGGAGACTCTCGTTGTCTCTCTGCAGTCGGTTCAGCTCCTCGCTCACCTGTTCTCTGGAGCGCAGCAGCATAGCCTGAACACATCAACAACTCCATTAGAGACCAAACTATTTTATCCCTAATAGGTTTTTTTTTAATAATTTGAGCCTAATCACGTTGAAGCTCAAGATCAAGTTCAGTTTGTTTATTAAGCGTTTTTTATTCGTTTCAGCAGCTGTGTGAACTGAAAAATTATGTCCATTGTTTGTCGGTATTATGATTCTGACCAGATGACTATGATTACTGGCTTACTGGTCCAGTAAAGCATACAGTATATGGACTGAGATTCCTGCAAAAAAATATTGACTGCAAGTAATGATGAAAAATGCTTCACAGTAGGGCTGCACAATTGAGAAAAAACCTAATTGCAATTTCTTGGTTAAATATTGTGATTGCAATGCGATTTTTGCATGTGATACTTTTAAGTGCATAAAACTAAAATCATGAATCAACTGCATCGAACAAGCCCGCTAGAGACAATGTGTTGTCTATTTCCTGGTTGGCGTGTGTGAGTTACCATCTGTTCCTGGGTGTTCCTCTTGGCCTGGCAGAAGGCCTGTTGGAGAGCGCTGACGAGGGTTTCAGAATCCTGAACTTTCTGCTTCAACTCTGTGATCTGAAATAGGGAGAAGACATTAACTAATATATTTGCTTTGCTTTTCAAAACCAGGTGGAGCACAAGCTGCTGACAAACTTTCCAGGCTATGCCGAGCCTCAGAGAGACGCTTGTTTGGGAACCACAGGTTTTAGTCATCACAACCAGATGTTTTATCTGATTTATGAGCCAGACCTTCATGATTCCAAGGATAAGGTTCTTAACTGACTGTTCTCTCGGTTGGAGATATAAATCGCAAGTAGCAAGTGTGGCAAGGTGTAAGTTCAAGGCCGGCTGGAGTTTGGATGTTCTTTCTGTGCTTGTGTGGGTTTCTTCCGGGTGCTCCAGTTTCCTCCACAGTCCCCCACAAAGTCATGCGTTTTAGGTTAATCTGGCCGTGTGGGTGTGTTTGCCCGGATCAGAGTCTCTTCAGGGCAATTGGCGTGCATATGAATAAATTCAATGAATCATTAATATTATTAATAATAATAACATTGTAATAATAACAACAATAATAACTATTAAAATGAACATTTCTAAATCAAATGTATTAAACAAGGATGACAAGCCAAATAAACAATCAATATTCAAGAAACATTTTCTTGCCGCTTTCTGTGCATTTGACACCTTCCCAGTAACTTGCAGACTGTGTTTCAAAGACAGGTGACTAGTCAAAACCGATTGTGATTAGTCGCAGCGGTTTAAATGTTAGTGTGGCTTGCCATACATTTTCCAACTCAAGGGTTTCACAAAAAAAAAACGGTTAGTAACAACCCATGGTTCAACAAAAGGCACAGGAATACACGATGCAGAGTTTTTTTGTTTCGAGTTGATGTTTACCTTGAGCGTGAAGTCCTCGCTGACCTGCTTGACGGAATCCTCCAGCTCCTGTCTTTCATTCATCGTTCTCTCCAGCTGATCGTTGGCCTGCCGCAGCATGGCCTGAAGTTTCTTAACCTGGTTTAAATAATAAACGTTCATCACACCACTGTCATGATGCGCGACTAGAGTTCGTGAAACAAACCTGATCCCTAGTGTCGGCCTCCTGACCCTGGATCACCTGCAGCTGCTTCTCATAATTAGAGCACATATCACACCTGCGGCCCAACTTCCTGCCCGCATTCTTCAGCTGAGAAGAAAGCACACAAAAGTCAAACAAACAGTCATCTATAAGCCTTAAGTTCTTAAGAGACAATTAAATCAACCTAGATAAGGCCCAAAAATTGCAAGGCTTTTTAACAGAATAACTAACAATGCCTTATACGGCCACATTTGTAAAACTCTGAAAAAAATGTTTTTAGCATCTACAGATAATGTGAATCTCAAACATATCAAAAGAAAAACTGAGCAAAATTGGGAAAATTCTGGAATTTACTACCACAGAACGTGAAATTCTGGAGACCTAGTAAATTTTAGGGATGCACCGAAATGAAAATTCTTGGCCGAAACTGAAAACCGAAAAAGAGGAAAGCCTGGCCGAAAACCGAAAGAATAGCATTTATTGCTATGATGGTGTACTAACTTTACTAAAACTAAGGCATTGCAATTGCATACATTAATAATGAAGTTTCAAAGAATACATGAAACAAAATGTGTTACAAATATGCAAATATTTATTAAGTATAATGCAAAACTCAAGAGTATAAAATATAATTAAAACTAAAATGTTTAACTTGACCTACTGGCCTGCTGAAAGGTTGTGAAATTAAAAGTTCCTCCATTAAAAATTGCATTTAAGTTTAAAGTGAATTCAGAACAAGTGCAAAGGATAAAACATTTTCTCTGCAGGTCTTAATAATAGTATAAATAGGTTGCTGTTGAGCTTGTCATCTGACTGACATTTGAGAAAGTTTTGAGACTGTATTTAAATAAGGCCAGTGGATAAAAAATATACATCTTGCAGAAAAATACAATCTGTCACATATAAAGTAGCCTAATACAAAATAGCCTACGTACTAGTATTATTAGAGGTACTTTCTTGCAGGATTCCACTGAACTTTTCAGACAACGAGGGTGCAAACTCATATGGTGCTGAGGGATGAGTCTGTTTTCTGCTCCGTCTGTCTTGGTCTGTGCTTCTATCGCTGCCATTTCTCTGCTTTAACTCCTCATCTAAATACTGCTCTTTATAACGCGGATCAAAAACAGTCGCGATGAAGTGTAGAGGATTCAAACATATTTCTATGGATCATGCGCTGACAGACTCTAAGCGCGGACTTTTCATTGTTTTTACTGTGGTATTTACCGCGACTTTTGGGCGCTTTAGAGCTGTGATAAAAGTAATAACGTCCGCTACAGATGCATCAGAGAAGCTGATCTCTTTAGTTTGCTGCTCAAACGGTGTTAGAATATGAGCCACTGGTGTGAAGTGAAAGTCGCGGGGAGCTCGATAAAACCGATAAATTTGACTTAATACCTCACAAACCTCACAGTTTCAGTTTGCCTACAGAAGCGGAAGATACTGTACTTACAGCCTACAAAGTATTAAACTCTATTTTAAAAAATACTCCCTCTGACCTCCTGTTGTAGCAGAGTCCACTCGCTCTCGCTGACCAGTCTGTATCCAGGAGGAGGAAGATATGCCGTGTCAGCCATGTGAGAGATGCTGGACAGCAATGACGCCGTCTCCTCCTGCTCAGGGGTCATGGCCTTGATGGCTTTCTCCTGATCCTTGGTGAGCAAAAAGTGTCCTGGCTGGAGGGAGGATATGGAGGACGTCTCCAAGACATCAAAGCCTCCACAATCTGCCCCGACGAGAGGACCAAAGTCTGACTCGTCCAACTGGTTGGCTGATTTGGTCTTGCTGTGATGTTCGCCGAGCGACTGCAGCGCCGCTCCAGAGGAGCCCAGGCTGTCCGAGGACTGGACTCGACGTAGTCCAGCTTTATATGTGTCCAAACCGTCTAAATGACCAGAAGCGTCTGCGTCCAGAGAGTGTAAGGAGCTGTGGATGCTCTGGCTGAGGTGAGACTGAAAGCAGAACGGAAAATAAATACAGCCACAAGCAGCAATGCAAAAACTATTTACTTGACAATCAAAAATAAAACGTTCTTTTCCAAACAACTTTTGTTTTTTAAAATAAATGTTCCACTTCTGTGTCGAGTATATTTTTAAGTAATGCTGACTTTTTATATGCTTTTCTAAGACACAGCATCCAGATATTTTGAGTGGTATATTAATCTGAAAGAAAAGTTTCTGGTTCTGTATGCGGTTCTTTAAGTGCCAGCATTTCATATAAGCACTTAAAATCTTCAATTCTTTTCACATTCCAAGATAAGTGATAATGGCACTCAATTATTTCAAGATTGAAAACAAGAAACTGGTTCCACAAGCACAAATGGCAATTAGCAAAAAAGCAATTAGCAAAAAAAAAAAGCGATAAGGAGCTAATGGAAACAATGATAAAATATTTTGCTTGTCTACAACATGAATCATGTTTTGCTAAAACAAGCAAAGCTTTCATTCTACTGAGCGTGCATACTTTCAGGAGCTACAGAGGTAACACACTTTTGACATTTGCCTATAGATTTAACTGCATCAATCATTATGGCCACTTGGGGTCGTATCAAAATGGTGCTCTGCATTTAACTATCCAGTGAAGTCACACACACCCGGAGCAGTGGGCAGCCTTCAGCCAGGGTGTCAGGGGGCATGTGGGGGTCAGTGTCTTGCTCAAATACTCAGTTGTGAACCACATAGGACTGGGACTTGAACCTGCATCGCTTGGGTGGAAGGTCCAACAAGACTGATCTATTTAATTACCTCTTCAATTGAGAGCCCGAGTAGAGAATCCTCAACAGCTTCCACTGGCTCAATTCCTTCATCCTCACTAGCTTCTTTAGCTTGGCTCAATCTCTCCTTCTCATCTTCCTCCTGGTCAATAGACAGAATGTATTAGTGGCCTATACAGTAAATGTGTGCAATGTACTGTAAACACTTTCTTTATCATGACTCTGATTACACTGATTCTCTTAATACTGACTGTACACATCCATTTTTTGTGTAGGGTTTAGAGGTTTATTGTTGAACGCATGAATGTCTGTGAAACGGATTAAAAAAAGACTTTCATGGACTTTCGGTTTAACACGAGCACAATTATTAGAATAGGCCGCCTATGTTTGCCTGGTTTTTGCTTGGGTCTCCGGTTTTCATTGACTGTCCAAACTCATGTGTTGATAAGAGTTTAAATCTGGAAAACTGTCCGTATGTGTAAGCGAGTGAGTGTCTGTGCAGCGCTGTGATTGGTTGGCCACGCCTCCAAAGTTCTGTGACTGGCTCCAGCTCCAGAATGGCGGTTAAAAAAATATCTACTGTATATTTCTGCTCTTAATGAAAGAGTGATGGCTATAAGGTACTGCTTGTCATGCACAGCAGTTTGAAGAAGAAGAAGACCATTATTTGTCTCAACAAAGAGGGACAAATTTGATCGATGTATCATACTAATTTTCTTTCCGTGTCCTTGTGCAAGTTAATGGCAACAAAGTAACCAAATCTAAATTCTAGCTAGCGCAACAGTGTCAGGACAGATCATGTACCTGATCCCTTTTCTTCATCTCCTCCACTTGCCGCAGCTGCTCGGAGGTCAGCACGCTCTCAATCCGCTGCATGTCCTGCATCAGCAGCCGCTGCGACTCCAGGAACTGATCGTTGGCTCGTTGCCATGTGTGTTTCAATTGATTGTGCTGCTGCCGCTCCAGTTCTAATAAGTGAACCACTGCAAAAAGAAAACACAATTATATGTACACATACATATACACACACACACTTTACATATTTTGCATGTGTGTACAGTTCTGTGTTTACACGAATATAAGCATCCCGCAAATATAAGCACAGCCCTGGTATTTCAGGCACAAAATTAAAATTCCAAAAGACTTTTTTTTTACATTTCTGGTTTAATTATGTACATTTTCTCTTAGAATGCTATTTTTACTTTATTTAAAAAAAACTTTTGACTTGTTTCATTAAATCAATAAAAACTAAAAGTAAACAAAAGTATTTCCATTTATTAGTGATTGCTCTTCACCAGAAAAGTGGAAAAATTAGCGCTTTTATTTATGTGCATTTTTGAAACTGACGATTGTAAGCACACCCCACGTTTGTGAGCTACAACGGGTGCTTTTATTTACGTAAAAATTGTGTTAAGGTGGCATGTAGGCATGTCAATAACGTCTACATCTCCATCGCCGTGTGTACTCTATGTTTTTTAAATCCACATCCCACACTTTGCCATTAGTTGCTTGATTCACACACCTTCGTGAAGTTCTTTCCTAAGCTTCTCTGCATCTTCTTGAAGAACAGATTTTTGGGTGTTAAGAACAGCAACATACATTTCCAAGTCAGTTCGGCAGGATTTCTCTGCCTCTAGAACATGATTTAGCTCCTTTACCTAGAAATAAGTCAAACATGTAGTAACATTTAAATGTACTCAAAGAAAACAAAGCCATGCTCCTAAAACAACCATAAGAATCAAACAAGAAAATACCAAAGCAATATTTGCGCATCACTCTCCGTCTCACCTTTGCTGCCTCAAGTTCCTTAACTCGATCCTCTGAGCATATGAGTTTGGCTTTCAGCCCTGCGATCTCACTTTCCATTGGCATCACGACAGAGCGCAGCTTCTCTGCGTCTTCTTGAGCCTAAGCAAGAAAACACGGGCAGGGGATACAATTCTATAACATATATGTTATATTACAATTTACAACTATTACACACTTATAACTATTAATAACAATCGCACGTTTGATTATCACGCATAAAAAGTTATAAAAGATCGATTTAGCCATGAAGATTTGAACAATAATTTATTATTCACGTAATTTATTATATTCACGTAATGTTTGGTTAAACTAAATACAAAATAAAACACAAAGTTTAGGCAGAAAGCAGTGTTTGACTACAAAAGATATAAAAAAAATGAACGGGCTGGAGCAACATCATACGTTTTCACTGTAACACTAATATACATCACACACCTGATTAAATCTCAAGCTAACCACAACACCAACCTTCTTCATGTCATTTTCCAAGTTTTCTTCCTCTTGCCCCTCAGAGAGACGTCGGCGCATCTCCGCAACCTCCCGCTCCATTGCTTCGCGGTACTGCGTCCACTGCAAGCGCTCCTGCTCCATCTTCTGCTGGAACTGCAGCTTTAGTTCCCGCTCTGCGTCTGTGTATGATAACACAAAGATGAGAATTTACACCAAATTACGATTGGGCTCAAAAGCTCAAGCTTTGTACGTAGATTACCTTTCATGATGGCTTGAAGCGAGGCCACCTCCTCGTGCCACTGTTGTCTGACCTGGTCGATGGCTTCCTGCTTGGTGCTCTCAGACACCGTGGCCACGGCTTTAATGGTCTCCATCTCGGCTTTAGCTTCGTTCAGCTGGTCCTGCACTGCGCTCAGCTCGGCGTGAGCCTTCTCCAGAGCGGCCGCCTGCTTCTTTAGCTCCTCTGTGTGAGAGTTCAACAGAATACACAGGCTTTAGATGCAAGAAGAAAAGCGTTGGTGTTCCTCACTGTAGCAACTGCACCTGAAATGCTGGCATCACCATATTACATACAACATGCATATTAGAATATACCATGCTATGGTGTTCTATTTTTCAACTCTTCTTACATGGTGGCCTTCAATTAGAACAGGGGTGGCCAATCTGTGGCTCTTCAGGAGCTTTCACATGACATGCACACATTGTTAACTGCTGAAAAATAACTAATATTATCATGTTGGTGTGTTTTTTCTTTCATTAAATCTGGCTGAGCAGAGGTCTGTGTGTGTGTGCGTGTGCTTGCGTGCATACAAGATTAAGGAATGGGATGATATTTATGTGTGCCATGTGTCGCTTAGTTTCTGACTGGTTGGCCAACCCTGAATTAGAGAGTGGTGCTGTATTTTTCAAACACAGTGGTACCTCAAGCCACCTACGAATGGCTCTACTACCTAAAATTATGAGTAACGAAGCACGTCTCCAAGAAAATATTGTTACATAAAAATACATTACATTTACATACTATTCATACAATTTTTCACTTTTTTGTCATGGTGGCCTTGCCTTTTACAATTAGAGGTTTTACAATATGTTGAAGGCATTACAATACATAGAGTTCATAATACTGCAACAGCAAATTGATATCATCCATGATAATCTACAGCAAAAGTCTTTGTTTCTGGCTGATTTCAATTATTGATTCACGCATCACGCATGTCACAAGTGATATAATTCACGCAGCTTCTTGCGTACTTTTTCCCACTCACAGAAAGATCTAGTGCAGAACTTGAAAATCATCACTGAAAGACTCATCTTTAAATCTCTGAGCAACTGAAACATTGACTTTCCCACATTGTTTTATGGCGCCGTGTTAGGAAAAGTAAGCGGACAATGGCGTTATCCATTTAAGGCGTGCTAACAGAGTGTCCTTGAGCAAGACACTGACCCCCACATGCCCCTTGACATCATGGCTTAAGGCAGGCATGAGCAAACTACGGCCTGCGGGCCACATTAAAAGTTTTAACCCGGACCAACGAACTTGTAAAAAATGAAAGGAAAGTCAGATATTTTTGTTCAATGTTAATCCGTTATGAAGGTTTATTTTATTTTTTTTATGAACACATTTTAAAAAGCGCAACCATATACACAAAATGTAGGCAAAAGAATTGTAATAGTATATTTTTAACATTTATTTTTACACAGTCACAAAACAGGTTTGCGCATATTCTCTCCATCTCCCGCTCCAGGCAGCAGCACGCGTCAATCAAAAGCTGCGTGTCAGACGAATGCCATGGTCGTGCATCTCTATAATTTCTTTCTTTAGCTCAATGACTATTTTATTTTAAAACCTTGCTCTCGCCTTTATTTCTGTACATTTTCATTCATTTTCGCACTTACTGCGCTAGAGAACCGAAGTACCACTGTATTTCCTCCATATCCCAAAATGTGTATTATTTCTCCTGCCCGGTGTTCTAACATTTTTTCCTACCCGGGAGAATTTCCCATGATAAACAAAAACGTCATGTTCTGGCCACCTCGGGAAATAAAAACAGAGTTTTCATATTTAGGTATTTTATTTAGAAAAACGTGTATAAAAGCTGATGAGCGCAAGCAGTTATGTGCTCGTTTAGTGTAAAGTCAGGAAACCAAGCATTTCTATTTTAACCCTGGTTATTTAATTTGGTATTGATCCATTTTAAGTTATTGTTTATAATGGATGGTTAAATGCAGAGCACAGATTCGATACGGCCTCTAGTGGCCATACAGACAAACTCACCCCAGTTGTTTTTCACGTAATGCAGAATTTCACTAAAACTTGCCATCAGTCACTAAATTTCACTAACACAGCACAGACTTGATGTCCAACTACGTCATTTGGCTGTTTACTGTTTTATTTTTATTTTTTTCTGCTGATGAAAAAATGTGTGAAAAAATTAAAAACCAATAAGTAAAGAGACAATATTCCTTCAGCCTCTGAAACCACCATCATCATCATCACACACAACAGTGATCTGCTGCTTCTCTCCATCTTTACTTCTCTCTCAGGGAGTTTAGTTTCCTTGTCTCCTTTTTCTGCTGTTCACAGTCACAATGTTACTCTGTTGATTTCCTACAGATGCTCTGAAGCTGATCAAAGCGATTTATAAATACGAAATCCACGTCTATCTTTTCCTGTTTTCCTACTGAATTAGCCTGATGTCACGGCTGGTAAAATGGGGATGTGAGAAAGAAATGTTGGATGTAACTGGTTCACGGACAGTAAAATACAATGTACCTTCTTTACACAAAAAGAGTTCCTTAAATTTAGCCCGTTTCTGGTTGAACTCCATCTCCAGCTGCTGCTTCAGCTTCAGCACGTCCTGCTCCTGTTCAGCCGAGCGCTTCTGCACCACGCCTGGACAAACACACAGAACTCACATTTACTCATACTCATCAAGACATACACAGCACATAAACACACACAACCCTACAGACAATTCATATCTAAAAGCCAGCTACAGTTGAATGACGTTTAATAGGATTTGTTTCAAAACAAGCTTTCCATCATAGGACTGATGTTTGCAACATCACTGTCTTGGGATTGAATCGTCTTAAAGTCTGTTAAATGCATTAATGGAAATAATGAATGCCGGAGCTAATGTTCGACGTGGTGGTCCCATGGTCAGTCCAGCTGTGTGGTCATCATCATCATCATCATCATGTTGACCACAAAAACTCGTGTGTCTTGGAAATTAGGTTTCTGAAAACGACTGAATGTCCAAGCGATATCCAACAACGGAAGCTTGTGTCGAGGCGTGGAATGACCTTACTGTAGTAAACAGACAGACCGACAGACAGGCAGGCAGACAGGCAGACAGACAGACAGACAGACAGAGACGGCGCTACGGTCAGGCGGTTACTGTTGTTAGCTAATCCGTGGACACAGGCCGCAGCCCTGCGTCGCTCACAGCTAAACCATCCCTGCACACCGCGGCAAATGAAGAAACGCACTCACCGTCAACCTGAGCAGGCTGAGTGGATTCCGGTGCATGCTCGGCCATGTCTTCCAGGGGGTGAATTAATAACAGAAGACGCTAAAAGACAGCGAAGTGAGGCTACACAGACCGGAGTCTGAGCAACGTCATTGTAAACTGAAGACGTACTGCGCATGACCGAGAGAGTGGGCGGAGCCGCGGTCGCGTGAAATATTAGCGTTATTTCTATAAACCCGACTCGCTGATCACGTTTGATTAAAAAAAAAAAAACGTCCAAACAAATAAATGTATTTATTAAAAACGTAAATTAAGCCAATACAGCAGATTGCAAATTTCAGAGTAATTCATTATGCAAATTTCAGTGTACAATACAACGGTTTATTTAAATAACAAACAAAAAGCAGCAAAACGGAAATTATATTTAAAGTACAGTATATATATATATATACTGTATTTCAATGTACATATTAACTAAAAATTATATTTAGCAACTTGATGGTTTTAAAATATTTAACAAGTTCACGATAAATACTTGACAAAAGATCCCTCACATGCGCTAATTTGTTCTATAAAATGTTAAACATTTGTCTGTATGTCTTGTGTGTGTGTGTGTGTGTGTGTGTGTGTGTGTGTGTGTGTGTGTGTGTGTGTGTGTGTGTGTGTGTGTGTGTGTGTGTGTGTGTGTGTGTGTGCGTGTGTGCGTGCGTGCGTATTACTTGTTCCACTCGTTTTTTGAAGGAACTTGGCTGGGAGGTTGTCCAAATTTTCAACTCCATTGGCAGAAATGAAGCCCTAAATGTTCAAGAAACCTCCATCATGCTTCATGGCTGCATGTAAACACTCTTATTACAAGTTCCCCAGCCCTTCGATTAACAAAGTGCCTCACATTTTGATTCATTAGATATAACATGTTGGCCCGGATTTGGTTCACCAAACTAACTGTTAAGATAATTGGAAGCTCAATCACCATTAATATAGCAGTATTCTCGTTTGTACAACTTGTGGAAGAGCGTTACAAAATTCCAAAAAGAAAGAAAGAATTCACTTAAATAAAATAACTCAACCATTCGGAAAACAGCAACGGAGCTACATACTCGTCTTACGTTCTCATGTCTCCCGCCAACAAGACAACGTCCTTGCGGCCACAATATCTTAAAGGCATATCACACAGTTACGTCCGTTACACAGTCCAGAACACCTGTTGCCATCTTTATGTACCCCAGTTTCTCTGTTACTGCTCATTCTTGAGTCGCTTGGCCTTGTTCTTAGTTGGAGGTATGGCTTCCTGGCTGCCACACACCATTGAAGAACACTTCTGACCAGACTACTCTGTACCGTAGATGAGTGTACCTGGGCTTCCAACGGTTTCTGCCAGTTCTGAGCTGATTCCACTTCATATTCCAATTTTGAAGAGAAGTAAGCTAGATGTGTCTTTTATCTGCTAAGTTTCCTTGGCCAACCACTGTGTCTATACGATCCTCAACGTTGCACGTTTCCTTTTCCTTCTCTAAAAGAGCTTGAACAGCACATCTTGAAGCCCCAGTCTGCTTTGAAATCTTTGTCTGAGAGAGGCCTTGTTGATGCATAGTGTCTGTGCTCAATCTGAATCAATTCTTCCTCTTTTACAAATTCTTCAAAGGGTGCTCTGTGTAATAATAGCAGTTTCACTGTGACTGTAGAAGTGCCATCTGCAAAAGAGAAATAGGGTTATAGAGATGAGAGAGAAAGAGCTAATGCTTCGCAGTCCAACAACAGATGAGCATCAGTCTAAAAATAAAGTCAGACTCACACAGTGCGGCTGGAGAGCGGAGCTCAGAATTTCCTCTCGCTTAACTCCTCGACTCTGAGCTCAGATTCTCCTCTGGCTTAACTACTCGACTCGGAGCTCAGACTCTCCCCCCCGGCTTAACTACTCGACTCAGAGCTCAAACTCTTCTTTGGTTTAACTTCTCGACTCGGAGCTCAGTCTCCATTGGTTTAACTCCTCGACCTGGAGCTCACTCTCCTCTGGCTTAACTACTCGACTCGGAGCTCAGACTCTCCTTTGGTTTAACTTCTCGACTCGGAGCTCAGTCTCTCCTTTGGTTTAACTTCTCGACTCGGAGCTCACTCTCCTCTGGTTTAACTTCTCGACTCGGAGCTCACTCTCCTCTGGCTTAACTTCTTGGCTTGGAGTTGTTGAACTTTCATCCTAGTTTTTGAGTCTGAAGGTAATGTTCTGCTTCTCACATTAACAACTACACTTTATTATTTACTTTATCTGACAGTCTATTCATGTTCATTCTAAAACTTGTAAATATGCAAAACACACACACACACACACACACACACACACACACACTCACACACACACTCACTTTAAACTGTATTTGTCTGATTGAAAAAAAAAAGCAAATGTGGAATGTGCTATTGAATAGGATACTTTTTAAACATCACCACACACACACACACACACACACACACACACACACACACACACACACAGGAAGTGAGTTTATCGTCTGTAACACGTCTGTCTTGCAGGGTTATGCTGAGACATGATATGGTTTGTCTTTCCTTGCGAGATGAATCAGAAATATTTCCCTTCAACTTTTTTTCAACAACTTCTTCTTCTTCAACAGCTTTTGTCAGCACAATCACATCATCAAAAAAAAATGAAAAAATGTGCAATAATAATTAATGTGTAGTAATATCTCATATCTCACTAGAATCTGCAAGCCTCTTAAAAGAGGAAGTCACAAGTCCCTTAATTTAGTTCACCTTCCTGTTTTGAATTTGGAATCATTCAAGTTCTTTCTGCCCTGGTTCCAGACATGGAGCTGCGCTCATACTTCTGGACAGCTGTTCTACTGCTCATGGTTCTGGTCTCGGTGTTGACTCTCATCATCTTCATTTTCATCAACGTTTGCCTCAGAAAAAGAAAAGAAAGTAAATTATCCTTTCATCCACGCAGAGACAGACCCATCGATTCATTCACACACACATTTTTTCCACACTGTGACATTGCTTTAATCCACCCAGTCTCCAAATAACATTTCGGTGTGTTTTTCTTTAAATGTCCTTGTCAGGAGCCACTAAAGTACAAAAAAGACATGATGGCGAACAAAGCATGATAAATAAGTAAGTGTGCTAAGCTCTCACACGTTGTTTACACACCATGCTTATTACACAAAATATATCTCTTGATTTCAGGGTCAAACAAGTTCCAAGTGACTTTCAAAACGAGAAACCACCTTTACCATCCAGAAAACAATTCACCACAAATACATTAGGTCAGTTTTACGTTTATTTATTTATTCATAAATAGTATTTATATTTAAAATTGTTATAAATGCAACTGCATCACAGAAATGCTATAAGATAAACTGTCAATACATTTATCCATCCAAACATCTTTCCAACTAACGATCCATCCATTCATTCATTCATTCATTCATTCATCCAACCATTCTTCTATCTATCCATTCAACCAACCAACCAACCATCCAACCACCCAGCCATCCATGTCAAATTACTATGTGTTAACGTCCTATTGATAAGATGCGCTGATGCATGAATACAAATCCCGTGATGTAAATGTATAACATTGACTGAAAATCACATTCAAACATATTTTTGTTCAATATTTTTAAACAATATTCAAAAAGACATTTAGTTTTGTGTTTGTTTTTAAATGTTTACCCTGTCTTCCGGAGATGGCTGTTGACTTGTGTCTTGTTTTCGGTTGCCATGTTTAGTTTTTTCCGTCCAGTGGGTTTTTTGTTAGTTTTCATTTATTGATATAAAGAATATTTCTATATACGTATCTATCTTCATTGTCTGCTATGTTATGCTTAATACCATAACTATGTTTTATTTTGTTCACTGTTTTCGCTCTTGTTCTGACTCAATAATGTCCTAATTATTGTGCAACTTTGCGTGTAATTCTTGGTTGTAATTGTAATTGGTTTACAATTGGTTGCCCTCCGTGGAAGTGTTTGTTTGTTAGTTTCTGTTTACTGTATGATTCTTTTTAAAAGGTATTGTTCCTGAGTTCGATTCTCAGCAATTTTTGTTAATTTACATTTGTTTGCTCCTCTGGTTTCTGTTCCCTTTTATTATTTCATAAATTATTGTTATTACCGGTATTTCATACGTATTCTAAAAGTGCTATCGCCTCACAGCAAGATTGACCATTTTAGTCTTGAGGTGTGAGCTTGAGGCCCGATTGGGGTCTTTCTGATTGGTTTGCATGATCTCATGTTTGCGTGCGTTGTTTCCTAAAATATTTTTCAGAAAGAAATGTGACTCACGTACTGTATTGCTCTGATTGGGTTTCCAGTGAGTCAGTCTGCAGAGGAAGTCTTGCCAGACTATGTGGCCGTTGAACCGTTGGAACTCAGTGGAAGTGTCAGTGTTCCAGACAGCAGCAGAATTGAGGATAAAAACCAATCTCTCGTCACCACGGAGGTTTCTGATGATTTCAGTGGTCCTGTGGATGCTGACATTGACGATTATGATGATGTTAGTTACTCTGTGGATGCTGACAGGGAGGAGGATTATGATGATGTAGATGACAGAAGTTGTTCCACCTTCAGGTACAGATGATGCACAGTGTACCTCCAATATTTTCGACTGGATCTCGGTCCATCCACGATCAGTAAATCTGATCCACGTTCAGCAAACCTGAACCTTATTATTTACAATTTCTGTAATGTATTTGACAGATTTTTTGACCAAGCTTTCAGACTGATAAAAAAAAATCTATGTAATATTCTATAACAGACCCTCATGTCCTTGTGTTAACATTTAACTTATATATATTTGTAGTGTTTTTCTGCATGTGTGTTCCTTAATTTATTCGTATAGTTTGCAATGCACTATTATTTTTTGCAAATTGTGCGCTCCAGGTAATCTTTGGTGTGTGTGTGTGTGTGTTGCCCTCCTTTGTAAGGAGACCATGGGGGTTCTCGAAAGGTGCCAAATAAATTAAATGCATTATTATCATCTTCATTAAAACGTGTATGGAAATCAGACACTGGGCATTTTTTCAACATACATTTAATTAAAAAAAAAAAAAAAGATTATTATTAGATGTTCGTCTTTCCATGACTGCCTTGGAAGCAACACCTCCAAGTCTGTTCTCGTGTGAAACTGGCGTTCAGGCAAAAGAACTTTACACTTTCCAGAGAATTCCAGCAGTTTCTTGCTGTGCACACAACAGCTCTCAGGTCGTGACTTGCTCCTGTTCAATTGTTCAAAGCAAACGAAGGACAAACCGACTGTTGCACAGACGTCCTGGTCAACACTTGGGATCCCAAAGATAAATCCACTGGTTATCCCCCCAGCCGCTGCCCCTCGCCCCAGGCAAAGCCCCCAGGACGCTCCTCTGGAAGCGGATTGTAGTTGTCTTCTTCCTCTGGTACATCAAAGAGAATCTTACTGGAAATACAAAAATAGGAC
>SOMO01000031.1:537217-574703 GCA_028128575.1 Paedocypris carbunculus | reverse complement strand
ACTTTTTTATTTGTATTTTTAGTGCAGCATTAACACCATGGTTCACAATGATCACGCATCTCAATGATGACTCACTCAATATTACAATCCACTTCAACACACTCGTATAAATGATTTGTACTTGTACTTAATTTGAATGAACTCAAACATTTAAATGAGGCAGATAAATAACTGCACATCGCTACGTTTTATAGCTGTCGGGAAAGAAATGCTCTTATGATCCCCAATAAAGAATCTAGCCATCATATAGCGAACCACAGCCTTATGCAAATCACTTTCCTCCATATCTGTCCTCCGTATTGTAACGGCCGGAACGGTAACGTGCGAGGTAGCCGTAGTGACGTACTGACGTCGAAGGTGACGTCACGTCAGACCAAAAACCAAAACGGACGAGCGTGTGGCTCCAACGACGCTTTGGTTACATCTTTGGTTTTCGGTTGTTCATTTAAATGTGTTGTAACCCTCTCCACCGGGTGCACGGACGGAATCACTGCCCATTAAAGATTTTTGGTGAGCTTCCCATCCTCCGCCTTTGTTATTTAGCGGACACCCGTGGCCGACGCGTTAATGTATCCCCATCCATCTGTATTTATAAAAAACGTAATTATACCGCGCGTGTGTGTGTGTGCGTGCGTCCGTGCGTGTTCAGTCCAGTAGGCGGCAGTAGTGGCGTGAAAGAGCTGTTCGTTCGAGTGCTGAAGAAGACCCGGAATCCAAGACGCAAGACCGTGGATAATGGCAGAGGAGAAAAAAGAAGGCAAACATGGAAAATCAGCAAAACAGACCCAACCTTTAATTATCGCTAAAACCCCTGCGGAGGAGCAACGATTAAAGCTTGAGCGATTGATGCGTAACACCGTACGTTTCCACTCACTCTTCTTCTCAATGCAACGTCTCGCTGGAACTTTGTTTCACTTCGCGTTTGTTTTTTTCTCGGTTTTTAGGACAAACCTGTTGTGATACCAGAGCGACCGAAAGATTGGAATCCTCGAGCTCCGCCAGAGTTCGTGAGAGATGTCATGGGTCTGTATTGATCTGCAAATATCGTGGTTCTGTTAAAATATACAGAGGTTTACGTAGGTCACACTTTGTTGTTGTTGTTGTTGTTGTTGTTGTTGTTGTTGTTGTACATTTAATTAAATGTAAAGTATTATAAGTAATGTGTTAGTATATTGCTGTTTGAAAACTTGATTTTTAGGGTTGAGTATTGAAAATAATAAAATATCGAAAAAGAATCATGAAAAGAATCGTGATCTTTATTCTAAGCAAAAAAAAAAGTGATTCTCATTTTATCCATAATCGTGCAGTTCTACTGCTGTGTCTTGTGTGATTATGATGGTTCTGATGGAACATGGTCTCTCCTGATTGGTCCAAAAGTGACCCTTCTCCAGACAAAAATCATCACCAAAGCTGATCTAGATAGAAAAGTAGACAAAAAGGTAGACTAGACTACACTGACAGACAAATAGATAGTTTCCCACAGTTTACACACACAAGTGAAAAGAAAAAAAATACAATTAAATGATAAAAGTTCACAAATGTATTGTCAAAACAAGTTTATAGTTTACATGCGCAACAACTCAAGCTCACATGGCGGGAAAATAGGGGACAGTAAAATAATTATAAAACAATTACAAAGACATAGAAACAAGTTATGCACACAAAAAATCTAAATCATTTCCAAACCAAAGAGTAAAGGATTTATACTTGAGCTCAGATTGTTAGTTTACCGTGTGAATTCTGAAACGTGTGTGTGTGTGTGTGAGAGAAAGGGTTTCATTTAAGTTTGATGATTTTGTATTTGATATACAGTATATTATTTATGGTATATTTATATTAGTGTTTGATCTTCTGCAGGTTCCAGTGCTGGAGCGGGCAGTGGCGAGTTCCACGTGTACAGACACCTGCGGCGCAGAGAATACCAGCGGCAGGACTTCCTGGAGCGGATGTCAGCAAAGGTTCGTTTGTGCTTGCGTGGCGATGCCATCGTCCCGAGTCTTGCTGGTGTCTGGACTGGCGGGTCACATCAACCATCAGTCAGCAGAGCGGATGAAGCGTCACATTTCCACTGGGATGCAGGTTTAAGTAGCTTCAGATTAGCGCTGCTCGCGGTCGTCTTCTTGAAATGGCTCAGTGTAGCCACACATCAACAATTTCATACTAGTGACATGCAGTTATGTACATGTCAGTATTTGAAAATGCAAGGGAAAAGCTTACTTTATATATGACTAACTTTAATTGTTAATTGACATAATTCAAGGTAAATGCCTAGTAAAACTGGAAGCTCTTTATTAGGTTTTTCCAAGAAGCATAGAAATATAATTCCCCATTAGGCTTCTTTTTTTTGGGGAGAATTAGTGTAATTGTCGTAGTCCCCTTCTTGTACTTTTGATTTCGTACTTGGCCACTTTCCTTCCCTTGAGGACATTAAAATAATTTTGTTTTCTACTTGCAGCAAAGGCTGGATATTGCTTACTTGGAGAAGGTCAAAGAAAACCAAAAGGCCGCTGAGGAACGAACAGCCAAGCGCAGGAAGAGGAGGTGTGTAAATGACTGAAGTTCTCTGCTGTTTTGGTGTCAGCGTAGGAATGATTGAGAATCGTTCAGAATAAATGATTCCTGTCGATCTTTTGTGGTTCAGGGAGAAATTGAAACAAAAAAAGTCTCTGGTGAAGAAGGCCAAGGTTGAGGACCAGACTGACAAAGGTAAGATCAGGAGGGCACAACCTTCCCCCTGCAGGCCATTCGGGGAATATTCCTAAATCTTGTATTCACACAAAACACACACACACACACACAAAGTGAAATACACAAATAATATTCACAAAAACTGGGAGAAACGCATAAAATACTCATGCAATTCACAAGCAATCTTTTGTGTCCTATCAAAATGGACACATCTAATCTAAACATTGCACTCATAATTTTCCGTAAATAATAAACTTAAATGCTTAATTTGCAAAGACTTCTGTAAAAAAATCTTTATCTCCACCTCCAAGTATCATTTTTTTTAACCAAAGTAATGCATGTTATATCTGTAGCGCAACTGCATCAACTAACTTTTGTGTCACTTATCTGGTGTTCATACCCTATTAATAGAGTTAAATTAATAAAAAACTGAGCAATTGTGATCCTGTGGTAAGGAAAGAGGTTGCAGGCTCAAATTATGTATTGCGTGTGTAATAAATAACAGTAATTTTTTTTCTATCTGGTGCCTTTTGAGACACAATCAATGTTGCTGTGCAACTGTGCAAAGTTCAGAAATCCGTTCGTTCTATATTTTGATGACTTGATTGTATATTTCTGTTCTGAAGTGAGTGTGACTGGATGTTTGGGAGGTTGACTGTGATCTTATGTTTTTCACAAACAGTCAAGTGTTACAGAGCTGTTCTAATTCAACGCACTTACAAATCTCCTCAATCTCTTGAGATATTAAACGTGAGATGAACAACCCACAATTATGACGCAGTTAATAATTACCGGATAAACTTGCTGCAATTACCAAGACAAACAGTGGGGTGAATCACGGCGAAGATTTAAGACTTGGAGGCTTTGGAATGTCTGAAAGAGTTGATCAGCTCTGGAGGAAAGCGTGAACGACAAAAACGTTTCTGTGTGTTTATTGGGACACACAATCGTAATACTGCACACTGTGAAGGAATGATACAACTGTGACTGTCACAATCTCACACAAACTCAAAATAATTATATCCTTACACACACACACGTTTAGGCACCTAAGCAGTTAAGCGCTCTAAACAAACTTGATCCACAAAACAGGTTAGGAAGTGGTGGACCGTCTTTCCCTTTAAGATCAGCAGATCTGTGATGTCACACTTTCACTGTATCGGCTGAATTTGTTTTATTTTAGAACTTGTTACTTTTCTTTCCTACTTTTCTTTCTACATAAAGCATCATTGCTTCCACTCTGCATCCTTTTTAGCCGTGACACTACACCAAGGGCAGATGTTCAATCATCTGCCGGACGTCTGATGCAGTGTTTAGTTTCTAGATAACAATAAATGTTTTGTTTGGAAAACAGGCTATGAATCAAAAGCTCAGTATCAAATGATCTAGAAATAAATGAACATAATAAGCGCTTTCATGTTTGAGTTCTACAGTGACTAACTAACTTGTTTTGTGTGTCAGCGCTCTCACTGAAAGAATCGTCGTCGTCTTCGTCTGAGTCTGAGGAGCGCGAGGATGATGCAGAGACGCCGAGCTTCATCATGGGCCGCAAGTGAAACTGTGATCACTGAAACTGATGTAAATATTTCTCTTTTGTAATAAATGCCAGTAATTGCACAAAGCATTTGGGAAGTTTTCCTTTTATATTCTGAGACGCTTTTCCATTTCGGGGTCACTGGGAGCTGGAGCCAATACCAGCCACTCTGGTCCTTGAGGCGGGACACAGACACACACTTTCACTCACAGCTATGAACAACTATCCAGACTTCAATTCTCATGAGCACATGTTTTGGGAGATTTACCATGTGTAGAAGAATGTTGTTTCTCTTTAACTGGCATGTATAAGATCAGCTGACTCATTAATGACAACTGCTGATCAAATTCATCATTCTCCGCCCTTCTTGCATTAACGGACAGTAAATATTGTTAATCGCCGCTGTTCAGAGTCGATTCATCACAATGCCATTTTGTGTGTCGTTGGATTAGCGTTAAGTCAAGAGCACAACCGGCCTTTCTCGCCATACCTGCAGCTTTTCTTTGGTTTACACAAACACACACGGAATGAAGATTAGAATTATAATCACTTTTGGATTGTCAGTAAAAGTATTATTTTTCTCTGAAAATTGATTTCTCTGATACTCGATTTAGAAAGAAGCGTGTAACATATTGAATCTATGGAATCCTAATGGAGTGATGTCATACGGTGACTTACATCGCGTGTTTGAGGGCCGGAATAAAGTGATCGCTTCCTTATGTTCAGAGTCCTTTATTTTAGCATTACTCATTCAATTTTTATTTTGTTACATTTTTGGGCTGACATGTCATTCTGTTTTATCATGTGGCCACACAGAAAAAGCTTCTGATTAATGTAATTTGCTGTAAAATGCTTCATTAGGACTTTTAGACACTGTAAAATGAAGACCTTCATGTCACAAACTCCTCCTACCATCTACCTGACACACCCACCAGTCCCGTCCCTGTATTTAAGAGATGGTTTGTTCCTGAGTTAAGTCCGATCGACTCCAGCAGGGTTGGATCTTATTTAGATTAGTTTTTTTTTTTGTGTGTGTGTGCAATAAAATATTCTACATCACCTTCTGGCAAGATGAACAGGAATTTGGTGCTGGGTTTTATGGTTCTGCTGGGGAACTCCATGTGGATGGGACAAGGTCAGTGTTTCTCTCATATTCATTGAAAATGTTAGTTTCTAGTTTAAGATCTGTTTTGAGTGAATTTGGTAATGTATTAATGTCTAGATAGATAGATACTATTAATGTGTTGTTGTTGACACAGCAAGTAAAAAGAATGAACAACAAATGCATTTCAAGCAAAAAAAAAAATTTACTGTATTGTAATGCTTTTACCACTTGCACAAAAATAGTTAAATTGATCAAATAAACTATAAATCTAAACTTCTCTTTAAAGCGGGCATATAAACAGATAGATAAACCTTTATTTGTCCCACAAATGATACATTTACATAGAAACAGCGGCAAAAACAAAAGAAAAAAGACAATAGCGTAAACACCAATGTAAAAAATAAAAAAGATACGAAAATACTAATGAAAAATAATATTTCAAATTGTTTTTATAAAGGTTTCATTGAAAGTCCTGCTTAAACTATCTGACACATCTCAATGAAAAAGGTTGGAACATTATTGTGGAAGTGATTTTTCACTTTTTACCCTGTTTATATATTAAAGATTGTGTGTATGCAGATAAATACACAATCGGTTGTTCTTATAGATTATAGACATTGTTTATTCTTACATAAAATACAAAAAGGTCTCTGAACCTTTTAAGAGCTTCTTGAAGTAAATTGTAGCATTCTGCATCATAAAACTACTGATATGTAAATTGATTACATTCACAATTTTACAAAAAAATCAAAATTTATGTATTTTTATTTGATAGGTGATAATGTTTACTATCACAGTTACTGGTTGTAATTCAACACTGACACTGTCTTACTAGCCGAAAGAGACAGAAACTAGAAAAGAAAACGGAGGGAAATAAACCTGGAAAGAAGCTGCAGATCTCTGGTGTCTCACTTAAACGCTACGGAGTTTATGGCTTTAAATGTAATCAGGAGACTTTTTAATTGTGGACAATATTTACCAGGTAACCAGTGTAGAAGCGTTAAAACTGGACTGATATGTTCCTTCTTTTTGTGTTCTTGTGAGTCATTTGGCAACTACTTTCTTCACACGCGCTGCCGCTACGTCAGAACACTCTAAAAATGTGTTAAAACAGGTCAGATAATCCAGCCCCAGCTCACATCCAACAACTTCCTGGCCAAAATCACAACCAACTCAGTCATTCTCGCGGCTCCAAACTGCATCTTTGATCAGACGGTGTGTCCGGGCAACTGTGATGTATGGCTGGTGGCTGCACTGGCATCAGGTACAGAGGGGAATCTTCACTCTTCAGCTCTAGTGAGTGTGTAAAACATCTCATGTCTTGGTCCAAATCATGTTTTTCAGCAACTGGCACGTTCAATTCAGACAGTCTGTTGAACTTCAACCTCGCCATGTCGCCGTATCCAACAGCGTTTAGTCCATTTTCCAAGAACTACTTCCTCACGAGAGTCGGGAGCCTGGCGGCCTTTCCCTGCAATCAGTCCTCAAGCAATCCCTACTTCATTGTTGGTGCCAACGGCCTCTGCAGCACCACCAACTGCAATGGAATCCTGCCCGCCGGATCTATCATCAGGTACCAACACACCCTGGACGCTCTCGTTACTGTGAATTATTATGATCTGGTCAATTGGACACATAACTAGGAAGTATTTGTTGGCTTAAGACTTAAGTGTGTTATGAGCTAATAAATCAAATTGGAAATTGGAATATTTGAAGTCTAAAGTCACAAAAAAAAAAAAAAAAAGTCGCAATTTATTTTTTACATTTAATTAAATCTGTTAACTTTTTTTAATGGTCAAATACAGTTAAAGAATGATATGCTCATGAGTTGCAATCTAGATAGCGCATATATCAAGTTCATTGTTGGATACTCATTCTCTCTCTCTCTCTCTCTCTCTGTACCCTCCTCTATTTCTACTTCTTTGTCTTACTTTTTTTCTCTGTACCTCTCTCTTTTTATCTCTTCTTCTTCTCTTCCTGTCTCCCTCACTCTCTCTCTCTGTACTCTCCTCTCTTTTTTTATTTCTACTCTCTATCTTTTTTCTCTCAACTGTTTTTCTCTGTCTCCCTCCCTTTCTCACTACTGCATTCTCATTCTTCTGTCTCTTTCTACCCCGACATCGCTCTACTTCTGTCTCTCTCTACTTTTTTCTTTCTTCTGTCTCCCTCTTCTTCTCTCTACCTCGTAACCCCCCCCCCCCTCTCTCTCTCTCGCAGTTTCAAGTATCTCCTCCTCAACGGAACTGCTGTGCTTTTCAATCAGACAGGCTGGTCTAACAACATCACTCTCTTTATTTGTAAGGACGTCTTGTGTGAAAGCCTTTCATTTATCATTATCAATCACTCCTTATACGTCACCTTTCACCATCTCAACTGACATTCTGCACAGCACAATACCCGTCAAGCATTAATGATGGTCTCAGTGCAAGATCTGGAGCGATGGTGGTCATAACGACCCTCCTGTGTGTGGCGGTGGGCCTGCTTTTGCTCTTTTTCCTCATCTTGATCTGCCTGACCTGGTGAGTATTCACAAGCCACAGCACATCGGTACTCAAATCTCATCATCCATCGCTTCCACGCAGCTTCGGCACATCCGACTCCAAACCCATCGTGGCCCTGAACTCATTCCACATGCCCAAGTACGATACCCACAACCTGAAGGACCAAGTCCATCCCTACGACAACCCTGCCTTTGAGAGGGAGGTGAAGAACTACTCATCGTCTGACACTCTGCCCAGGTCTGGAGCGGAAGCTTCCAGTGCTGTGAAGACCCGGAAGCTGTGAGACAATCCCCCAGGCCAGATGATAAATCACTGTGACGTATTAATAGTTGTTTGTGGTAATAAATATACATAGACTGGACTAAGATGGGTTTCAAAATGTAATTTAGTAAAAAGTAAAAAACTCATAATAAATTGGACTCCTCTTATAATCAATGTGTATTTATTTCTTTTTTGACACCAGGTAAACAGAAGGACCTTTTTGGTTTCAGAAAAAAAAACTTTTTAGGAGGACTGAAATGTTTTTTGGTGTTTAATTGTTTTATTTAAAAAGTCTCAATTTCTGATTGAAATGTCACAATAACCCCCAATTAATATTTGATTTGTTTTAAAATTAGAAAAAATGTATGATAAACATTGCTTTAGTGGAATTCTCTCTAATTAAGGTTGTGTTTTTCTACTCAAGAAATATACAAATATGCATGTTTACAGTCCAGAAACATGCATGACAACTAGAGTCTGGAAAATTCTCCATAAATCTGAACAAGAGTGTGTGTGTGTGTGTGTGTGTGTGTGTCTAGGTGTGTGTGAGCGTGTGTGTCCCCCGCTCTGTTATTGGTTGTCCACCAATCCAGTGATTCTGCCACAGGCCCAGAGTTGTTCCGACCAAGAGATATAAAAAATGCATGAAAAAGAAATTATGGACATCTTGAAAAAAACAGCCAAAACACTTTGACAGGCTCCAAAAAACAGCAAACACATATGTGACCGAAGAGAGAGTGAAACTGACAATGAATCCAAGACAAATATTTTATAGGCATTTATTCCATAGAAAGTCTATGTTCATATTAGAGACTTAGACTTATTACCAAGATTTCAACATGAGAAAACCTTGTTTCCTTTGGGAAGAGGAAATGACCTCAAATGAACTTTGATCTAAAAGTCCAAATGTCAAAATACCATTTTAAATTCAAGTTCAGTTTATTTATATAGCGCTTTTCTCAGTCACAGACAAACTCAAGGCTGCAGTGCGAAAAAAAAGAGATAGTTGCAAATATGTCCATTATTGCCGGTGTTTTGACCATTACTAAAATTTATAATTTTTAACATATATTTAATATATTGAATTTTTTTCTGTTGGAGAGTGTAAAGCTTTTGCAAAGAGAACTGAAAGTTATTTATGAAGCTACATGCAAATTCCAATATTCTGTGCGTGCTATTGAATATCATTTCAATTTCTCATGCAAAAGCAAATTCTTCTAAACAAATTCATACAGCATTAGCCTCTTTAATCCTCCTATTATGTTTGGGTCAAATTGACCCGTTTTCAAAGTTTAAAAACATTTCAAAAACGCTTAAAAGTATTTTTTTTTTCACTTTGAAACTTCTCCTGCTTAGATACTTGGTGTAATTATCATGTAAAAAATAGGATTCAGTTCACATTTTTGTATTACTATGTTTATATTACAAAGATTATGTTCGCGTCAAATTGACCCGTGTTATAAGTAGCTTGTTAACATAAAAAAAACAGAAGCTGTAGCAAAAGGCTTTTTTTTCCAATGGAAAATCCATGTCCGGAAGTAGATACATTCCATCCTCGTTTCCGGTCGCGCACGCGAGGTCCATGAATGGACTTGACCGGGAACATTGATACTGCATCAATAGAAAACATCCTAGGAAAAAAAATCAGCGCACGGATCAATTAAATAATGTTGCTCAAAAACCTTCCTATTTGCTTTAGTATTTCCGACCAAAGCGCCATTTTACTTTACACTTTTTTTACCGACCGGAAATGTGTTTGACCCTCGTTTCACACACACACACGGTGTTGACTCTTTCCATTCTTCCAGTATCATCGCCAGCTCAGCATCCATATTACAGCATTTTCTCTTCAGCCTGCGAGCCAGAGGGGGGGGGGTAAAGGTGGAGAAAGACGGAAAGTGTGTGTGTGCGTGTGTGTGTGTGTGAGAGAGAGAGAGAATGAAAAAAAGAAATAAAAGAAATAGAGTAAAAGAGAGATGAGATAAAACTGAGAGAAAGTGATTTTGTGATTGGAAATAGAGAGATGGAGTGAAAGAGACAGGATTGACTGATAAAGAGCAAAAGAGACGTGGGATATAGGGTGATAGTGTAAGAGTGAGGGATGAGAGAAAGGACGAGATTGAGAGAAATTTAGAAGGGGGGGGGGTAGAGAGAGAGAGAGAGAAGCGGAGGAGGAGGGAGAGCGTTAGAGGACAAGAGAGAGAGGAAGAGCGAGCGAGTGAGCGAGAGAGAGGAAGGGAGTGGCAAACGCTGACAAACCTCATGCCGGGAGAGCGACTAAGCAAGCGATCCTTATTCTGCACATCGGAAGTTAGCCGGCGCAAATTCCCTTCACGACACGTTGGATTGGACTCCACGAGGTAAAATACATTCAGATAACAGACGACCACTTGGGTGTTTCCACACATAAAGACGCAAAGACACGCGCGAGCACGCCGCAGTGAAGAGGCAAAACAATAGAGTCCTGGCGCACGCTCGCTCGCTCGCTCGCCTCGCGGACGCGTTGGAAGCAGGAATCGCTCCTGTCTGTCACCGTCGAGCCGCTTTTGTGTTTGTCACGTCGCGGATCAGAACCAGCGGAGATTCGCTGACGAGAGACCGCAGTACAGTCTTTTTCTACTACAAGTTATTTTAGGAATGTTGCTCTTCAAACATTCTGCGTGTAGAAATAAAACATCAGATGTCGTGTCCTTCACTTGTTTTTTCTTTTTCTTTTTATCTTCACGGCACTTATAGATTTAATCTGCCAATACGTTCATTAACTTACCTGACGCCCGTTAGTTTCATTAGGATTATTAGTTCTATTGATCAGCTTTTTACTGTTGTCTCCAGTCCAGCAGGATGGAGGACCCTCGCCATCCCCTCAGCTAATGCCTCTGTGAAACCATTCAAGGGCTCCAACCCGTCCATACAGTATCAGCACCAGAGCGAATAGAATGAACATGCTGAAGTCCAGTGGTCTGAAGGTCCCTGCTAAGACCTCCAAACACGCCAGTCCGGTGGGACGAACAAGTCCTGCACCTCCAAAAGACAGTACGTCAGCTTATTTTGTGCTATACATTACTAGAAAGTGTGTGTGTGTGTGTGTGTGTGTGTGTGTGTGTGTGTGTGTAATAATAATAATGAGTATTTGTAGGGCGCTTTTCACAGTTTTTTAACTGTCTCAAAGCTCACTGTGTGTGTGAGAGAGTGTGTTTTGGGGATTTGCGACATGGTTTTGTAAAGTGATTGAAAAAATGTAAAATGTTCCATACTTTCCAGATTTAAAGAGCGTTATAATCGGTTGAAATTTCTTAGACCTGGTTACAATTGCCTACGATAATTCGAAGGCTAATAAATAATTTAGTACGTAGGTGCAAAGGAAAGCAGTAGAGAACAGTACTAAAAAAAGCAAAAGAATAAAGCAGCACACACTTTGTATTTAATTAAAATGTTACGCAAAACTATATCAGTGGTCACGATCACACACCACTACACCACTGCTTCACTTAACTATTCAGAGTGTGTGAAGGCCACTTTCATTTAAGTTTTCCATAATGACTGTTTTTGTGAGTGTTTTGAGTGGGTGAGTGTATGTCAGTGTGAGTGTTAGTGTGTGAAAGTTTGTTTTGATCGTGTGATGTGTGTGTAACTGTTTGAGTGTGTGACTGTTTTTTGTGTTTTGAGTGTGTGAGAGCATCTGTGTGTAACTGTCTTGAGTGTGTGTTGGTGAGTGTTATGAGTGTTTGTGTGTGTGAGTTTGTTTTGAGTGTGTGACATGTATGTGAGTGTGTGAGAGTTGTTAAGGTGCGTGTTAGATGTATTTGATTCTGAAAAATGACAGATTTGGCTCTGATCCGAAACTAACAATGTGACCGGTCCATTAGTAATTGTCTTGTTAGTAAAATGGACGCAGCCCAGTTTTGAACCTCTATCACCGCCTCCTGCTCCTCAGCAATGGGACTTTACAACCCTAAATGTAAACAAACCACCATTCAAAACAAAAAACGGAATGAATAAAATAAGTAACAATGAAAGGACAGTCACATGATCAAAACAGTAGCAGCTTTGTTCATCAAGCTCTTCTTTCATGAAACGAAAGTAAAGTACAAATAAACACAATGAAAGAACATGAATCAAGGAACCCAATAGGTAAAAAAAACGTCCAACGTTACTCCAGCACTCAATCCATTCTCTCGCAATTTTTGTCTTAGAATCAACAATTTTAAAAGTTTACATTTTGTAAATAAAAATAACAATAACTATTGAATACCATATTACTCGCATTAACAAACAGTGATGACTGAGATCACAAGGTGAAAACTCATAAACGGAGTCAAGGCGAAACCACAAAACAGAAGTTAATAACTTCGTCTCTGAAGTAAATAACGTCCAGAACCAACAAGACAACAGAAGGAACGGGCACAATGGCACGGTTTATTTGGCTGGCCCGATTGGAAGAGGTGAAGTCATGCGCGGTTCGCTGTAGTGTGAGTGCAAACTAGTGTGAGTGCTACAATGCGGATCAGGGGGTGTGATGTCACGTTTAAGACGCTTCCAAATGGTAAAATGCACGAGCCTCCTCACATGAGCAGCAACATTTCGTGCAACAAAAGCAATTGGTCTATTAAACAAGCGATTTTATAATAAACCACAAACTAACCATTGCTTCAGTGAAAGCCCTGTTTTTCTTGAAACCGTTGCACCATAATAATGAATGTTATGTTCAACTGTATATGCTTAATATAACAATTTATACATTTTGACTCATTTATATTCCAAGAAAACGCACAAATCTGTTATTATTTCATTCATATTTTTACTAACATTTCCTGCATTATATCAGTGACAAAATATCATGAAAACCTACGTCAACTACCGGCAATACCAGTATTACTTGGTACATAACGTATTGAAGCGCTATTGCAAAATCTAAATATGCGTGTGGGGTGGGGGGCAATTTTACCCAAGCACTGATCGCCTAGTGTGAGGAAGGTTGAGGAAACTAACAGAAATATAGATTGAGAGAAGTAGCAGATCACCGTAAGTCTCCTCTCGCGTTATATACACACAGCCTGTGTGTGATGCTGATGATGGTTCCAGAGGCTGAAGAAACATCGTCTCTCTTGATTGGTCCAAAAGTGACTCCACCCCTCTTACAGACATAACGGAAAAGTGGCTAAAGAACCTCCAAAAAATAATGAGGCTAAATTATAAAAGAGCGACCCAGTAACTGTAGCTGGTGCTGGACGTGGAAGCGCAGTGACGTGCTTGACGGTGACTGGATCCTGACGCAGAGATTTCAAGTTCACACACTGAACAGTGAAACTGCTGAGATGGATGCTTTCTGTTAGAAGCTCGGCTCCACATCGTACGGCCTCATCGTGAGCATTGTTTTGCGTGTCGTGAAGAGAAAACAAGACAATTTGCAGATTACATTTTGCACACACTTACTGAATCTTGGTTCAGATGAAGAATTTTTTACATTTTTCATTCAGACTATCATGAGCAAAATGTGTTGTTACGCCCATAGTGTACCTATATTACAATAAAGTAGTGTGAGGCAGTGTGGTGGAGTTTAAGTTTAAAGCCTGGTTGCAGCCTGTCTGTGTGGATATTTTACTCAGAGCGTGTGGATTTCCTCCGGGTCTCCTCCCGCAGTCCACTAGTCTTGAGTGAATATGTCCTGCTCTGTGATTGGACGGCCACCAATCCACCTTGATGTGAGTCCTGTATTCTGATCAAGACTTGTTTGGAATGGCTCCAAAATTAGGATTAGATTACTCAATTTAAATGAGCAATTTTAATATCAGCAGATCTAGTGTTCCCAATGTTGTTTTTGTTTTTTTTTTTTTTCGAGTTGTAAACACAAAATCATTTTGCAAAGTAACTAGCAAGGTCTATTTGCAAAGCATTTCAAGGGGTCCCAGGACCTGCCAATCAACACAAGGGGGAGGGGCTACTACACTGAATGGAGTCACTAAGAAGGATGTGTTTTGGTTCATACACTGGCATCTAACTAAAATTGTTCCAAGTAACAAAATCTGCAGAGAATAAATTATGATTATTTTTGATAGAGCATAAAAATAAAGAATATTCCTCAATATACATTATTCTTTGTCCTCCATTTCTGCTTCAAGTGACCCCACCGCCTCCGTGCAGTAGCCCCTCCCACTGCCTCTGATTGGAAGGTTCTGTGACCTCACAAATAGACCTTTTGAATTGATCTTGCAAATTAACTTCAAAAATTACTTTTTACTTTGAAATTTGTGTTCAAGTGTCTATTTTTTTTCTTAGCATCAAATGGTGGCATTTACATTTGCCGTTTTGGCAAATTTAGCGAGACCACCACATGGTCTCAACTCACAAGTTTTGTTGCAAATTACTGAAAGACATTAAGAGGGGGACTGTTTTGTAGCCTATATATTTATATCTGCAGTTCAAGCGTGTCGGGGCACAGGGACTGCTTGAGCTGGTGTGATCCGCCTGCAGTGAAGGCCTGTCCAGTGTGGGGGTGTTTCCGCTACTGAATGGTGGGATTGAGATGGTGGAGGAGTTCTGGTTCAATAGTGAGTCTTGTGCTCCACTTTTGTTTCATCAGCCCCCTCCCCAACTCCGCCCCCCACCCACACAATCTGCTGTTGCCATAACAACGTAGTCACTTGTGCAGGCACCAGTGTCCCAGCTCCAGGCCGGGTCATAGTCAGCACTTCCAAAACAGGCCCGTTTTCCCATGTGTCAAAATACAGTATGCGCTTCACTTCATAAAGAGACATGTAGCTTAAAACATTACAAACGAGATGTCATATAAGATCTGTTGTTTTGAAACTTCTAAAAGAGTCTTTACCGGCCGACTAGTGTCCTGGGGTGTTTTGTAGACACCGAGCCTAAAGAAGGACACGGCCTAAAAAGGATTGAGCTAAACCAGGACAGTAACTGGCATATATTTGGAGAATATGGATTACTGCAATGAAATGGCAGCATTTATATATCCTGCACATTTAATTGCTAAAAAAAAAAAAGGTTTTCAATTGGGAAACTGGCGTGATGATTAATGGCTTGAGGAATTTTAAGGGGTTTTGGGGAAGTACAGTAGTTCCTCCAGCAAGCGGATGTTATGAAATGGTTAAAATGTTCATTGGCATGTGGAGTTTGTTTTAGTTTCTATTTTCATTTCATTTTAGTTTCTGTCTAAAAATTAGGAAAATAAAAGTAAAAAAAAAAAATAAAAAAGCTTTACTGGGCAGTGTAATTCCGATCGTTTGGGCAGTTTTTTTTCTGTTCATTTTTTTGTAGTATTAGCGTCATTATGCGCCATCCAATACTTAATAATCCATCGTTTCCTTTTATGAAATGGATTTCGCATACCAGAGTCACGGGGGGATGGAGCCAATCCCAGCAACTCTGTCCCTGAAGGCAGGACACGCCCTGGATTGTTGGGTGACCAATGGCAGAGCAGGAACACACTTTTCAATTTTCCAAACTCATAATGTATTGACATATTTTATGTAAATTGCGAGCACTGCATTATGAATCCAACACTGTGGTGGTAGGGAATTGGACTTGTGTTCAAGAGGTTGCAGGTTTGAATGCCAGTCTGGAGGGTTCTGCAACTGAGTGTCCTTGATAAGCCGTGGTGTCAGGGGGCATGTATTTAAGGCTGCCCACTGCTCTGGGTTTGTGTGTTTCTCTTCACTGGATGGTTAAATGCAGAGCACAATTTCGATGCAGCCTCTAGTGGCCAAGCTGACAAACTCACTTCTTTCTTTTCTTTGTTCTTTCTCTTCAGGTTGCTTGTACAAACAGGGAACTCACGCCTTCAGCAGCAATGCTTCAGACAAGTCCAGCTCTAAAGCGTCCGAGGTGGGGGATGAGGATGCTGGAGACTACGTTGTGGGTGAACGTGTCTGGGTGAACGGTGTCAAGCCGGGTGTCATCGCCTATCTCGGGGAAACCCAGTTTTCTCCAGGACAGTGGGCAGGAGTGGTTCTGACCGATCTGGTGGGAAAGAACGATGGCTCGGTCAATGGAGTGCGCTACTTTGAGTGTCAGCAAATGCAGGGAATCTTCACGAGGCCGTCTAAACTCACGCGACAACCCTTTGGTGACACCAGCAACGAGCTGCAGCAGATCACAGCGCTGGTGGGTGGAGAAGGGACACCGGGTCAGCGCGTGGTCATGCCACTGAGAGAAGGCATCCTCAACAACTCTGTTAAGACTGGCAACGAGTCCGGATCTAACATGTCTGACAGCGGATCTGTGAAGAAAGGTGGAGAAAAGGACCTTAAGATTGGAGACCGAGTCCTGGTGAGTAAATCAAGCTCAATTTTTTGCACTGTTTGCACATCAAATCTGTACCTCCAGGATTTAATTTAATTTTTTTTTTTGCAATAAAAATGACAGATTTTGTGACAGCAATTTCCAGAAATGTGTGCCATTTGTGCTGAGTTCTGTTATATTTTTAAGAAGTTTTTTTTAGCTATGAAGTGCACTTAAAATCCTAAATAATGTTTAAAAATGGACTGTAGGCATCATAATCTGCACAAAAATGTAATGTAAATGTAAAAAATGTACTGGAAAATTAACATGTTGTTTCTGCTAATTTGATTAGTTTATTAAAATTTTGTAAGTGTCCATTTAAATGTAGTGGAGTAAACGGTACATACATACAGTATAATTAATAACAAATGTAGTCAAGTAGAAAGTAAAAGTTGCTCATATTTTTGGTACTCAGAATAAGTAATTATTAATTTATTAAAAAAGTAATTATTTTAACTTGAATTTAATTTGTTTAAATTAAAAAGTATTTACACCGTTGCTGACAATCATTCAGTCATTTGTTCATATGCTTGAGGTTCATATACCTTTAGAAAGGAAGATTTCTGTCCATAAATAACCCACTGATCCAGTAAAGCCACGTGTGTCCTTGTTTTACACGGTAATGTTTCTAAGTCTTAATTAAGTGGAGAATAAAGTTGAATAACTGTGCTTTAAACTCTTTAAAATGTAATTTCAAAAGATTATGGTCACATACACCACCGCTAAACAATAAGGCTTGTGACCCTTAAATATGTGACCCATGTGGGTGGATGGATGGATGGATAGATGGATAGATTGATTGATTTAAGGAATAAATGCAATACTCCTCTATGTAGTTCCGTCTCAAAAGTGGAACAGTCCTTTCCTTTTTTGTTTGAAAGTCAGACGTGACCTACAAGAAGTGGAGGACAAGTGGAGTGTTGGGGGACAATGGGGTGTCCAGGGCCTCGAAATGGCACGTGGTCTGGGTTTATTTACACAAGTAATTGTCTTCACAGTTCATATCTTCACGTGTTCAGGAAAATAGAAGTCTGGAAAATGCTTAAGGTAAAGTGTGGAAAGCTTCATCTGGAGTCAACATCTTTGAAGGCCTTTTAAAGAGTCAAGATGGAAATTCAGAACACAATTGAGTTTTGGTTAACGTTCGAGTAAAGGTGAGGGGTGATATAAATGCAAGTGTGTGAGACACTAGGTTCTCCTTACCAACATCTGTTCCACAGTGCACCCAGCATTTAATCCACGTCTCAAGCTGAAGAGTCAATATCCCTTGTAATTCCACTAGTGTGAAATAACTTTTAAACTTCTTTTCAGGTTGGTGGCACTAAAACGGGTGTGGTGCGCTATGTGGGCGAGACGGACTTCGCTAAGGGGGAGTGGTGTGGGGTGGAGCTGGACGAGCCCCTGGGCAAAAACGATGGCGCTGTGGCTGGAACCAGGTACGTAATATTCACCCATGGATCCAATTGGGTGAAAAATGATATCTAACCATTATTTTGTAATAATAATATTTAATATGAATACTATAATAGTAATATTTTACATTTATATCCCAGGAGGTTCTCATAAAACATGTTTGTGAAAAGAGGCTTTATTTCATATTTGTTTTATTCCTTTGTTCATTTTAAGACATTTCAGCTTTGTGTGTATTATTATTATTATTATTACCGTATTTTCCGGACTATAAGCCGCTACTTTTTTCCTAGNTTATATACAGGTGCGGCTTATAGTCCAGAAAATACGGTATATAGATATTTTCATCATAAAACATGTTTTCGACATGGGGCCATTTGCATTTTTATATATTGCATTAGTTTTGTTTATTCATTCTGTGTTAAAAACATTAATAGCTGGACCCAATCCCAGCAACACTGGGGCTGAAGGCGGGACACTCCCTCTGTATTGGAGGCCAACCAGTAGAAACCCATATAAGCACCAGGAGAACATGCTCCACATAGAATATTCCGGACACTGAAACTCAAATCTCGAGTGCTCATCGCTGTGAGGCAACAGCGCTACCCACTGCTCCATACTACCACTGTCTGTTTCTGAGTAGGCTAATCAGTATGTACATGCCTGTGTATTAAAATAACCTCATGTTGTGAAAAATGTATGGACAGTCAAGGTTGCATAAGACTTCAAATCGATGTCCTACAGATAGCCGAAAGCATGAAGGTGTTAGATTGTAAAATAAATTGTACAGCTTTGTAAGTCAATTACGATTTTTCTTTGAAGATCCCATCAGAACTATTTTTCAAATTTCGAGTCATTTTTGTGTAGGTGTAGTGATAAATAAGCAATTTAGTGAAAGAATAAATGATTGTGCAAATAACCAGTTTTATGAGCAACACCAATAATTATTTAGCTTTAAAAGAAGTCAAACTTTCATTTTTCACACCACTTGTGGAAGAGAGTATGTTTGATAAGTTGTGTATCCTAGGCTAAGATACGACTTTGTTTTGGGCTGATGAAATTCATAAATCCATGAACTCATTTCCTCTTTTGTTTCTAGATATTTCCAGTGCCCGACAAAGTTTGGCCTTTTTGCTCCTGCTCACAAGGTGATCCGCATCGGATTCCCCTCCACCAGCCCTGCTAAAGTTAAGAAGGGCAAGCGCATGGCCATGGGGGTCTCCTCACTGGCTCACAGTCCATCCAGCTCCTCCATCAGCTCGGTCAGCTCCGTGGCCTCCAGCGTCGGGGGCAGACCCAGCCGCACCGGCCTGGTACGTGGGAATCCATTTCTTTTGGACAATATTATTCAGTTTGGTCAGAAAAAAAGGTTCTTTAAGAATACACACACACAAATGCACACAAACACTTTCACACACACACACAAACAATTGGAATTTTAGTTTTTATTTACTGTAGATGTAATGTTAGATGAATTTTTGTGTGTATTCTGCAGCTGACTGAGACATCATCGAGATACGCACGGAAGATTTCGGGAACTACCGCGCTGCAGGAAGCCCTTAAGGAGAAACAGCAGCACATCGAGCAGCTTTTGGCTGAAAGAGACCTCGAGCGGGCTGAGGTTGCCAAGGCGACCAGTCACATCTGTGAGGTCGAAAAAGAGCTGACGGAGCAGAAAGCCAGACATCTTCAGGTAGAGTTCATGACAGTCAAATTACACTATGTAGAATAAAATAAATACATCTGGATCAACTTTCCCACTTTTAGTATGTGACAGAGACAGAGAACAACCTGCAGCAAGTTCGAGCCCTGCTGGCATGCGCTCAGAAAGACAAAATGGAGCTGGCTAATCAGCTTGAAGAAGAGAAAAGGTTTCTTTTATTTATTATAAAGCTTGTTAAACCTCTAGCATTATAATGTCGTTTATAAAGTCGACAGTGTTTCAGTTAAGTGTTCAAAGCTCAAGCTAATTTTCTTTCCTAGTTGGAGACCGTCTACAAGCATCTGTGTGAAATTGAAAAGAAGATGGTTGTAAATATGTATGTTGTTCATGTGTATAATGACCTTTGCTATGACCAGTGAGCAGTAACATGTGCAACAGTGGATAGTAGGGGTGTGACGAGATCCAATGCTTCTCGTGAGATCCGATTGAATCTCGTGATATCGTGAGAATTTGGCGCCATCTTTGATATATTTGCAATACCGTGGATACCGTGATAATTAATGGATTTGATATTTATACAAGTATATAAACCCTTTAATACAGTATAACACATTCGTTTCGTTACAAGTTGTAACTTACAACTATCAATGACGGCACGGACATTGCNCTCTCTCTTTCTCTTCTCTCTATAATTGACTGGACAGTGACACTTTCAATACATGTGTTTTTTAGAGCTAAAATGAACACAGTGAATTGAATCATAATGAAGTAGATTGATGTTGAGTTGAACTTGATGCCAAAATGATTCTACCATTCTTTACAATTTACTGGAAGACTTGTCTTTGTCTATAAATAGTGTTTAATGACTGCGCTTGATGGATTTTCTATACTATTGACAGTTAAAACATTTTGTGAAATTACTTGCCTGGCAATTTATGGCATCATATTTTGTATGATCAATATTATGTTGGTTATCTGGTTTTAACCTGCATGCAATTGGTGAAAATATGTTGCATAAACGGTTTTGAATGTTTTAGTTAAATAAAACACAGATAAAATATGGCTCTCCTTATATCGAAGGTTTTTTTTTTATTAAAAAAAAAAAATCTAAATCTCGTCTCGTCTCGATCTGAGCCTAGTGTCTCGTCTCGTGGGAAAAGTGTCTCGTCCCACCCCTAGTGGATAGGAAAACAAAACTGTTGGAGTGAGAGGAAATAAACCTATGGAGAAGCGACTCACTGGTGCCTGTTTCCTCTGGAATTCGAACTCTACGAAGTCCCAACTGACTACTTTGTCACTGTGTGATCCTTAAGTGTTCATCCTGTGTGCATGATCCTCAAAATGATCACCTTGCTACAATGTAATCCCTAAACAATCAACTTCTCCAAGTGAAAAGTTGGTAAGATTAGAAGAATCTTTTTACCACTGTATGTCCACCTTGCCACCATAAGATCTGAAGTGGTCACTCTCTGATGTCTGTAATATGTAAATGTTTGACTCTGACATGTTGGTTACCATAAACGCCTAAATGATTTTTTGTTATGTTTATTGTCTCTAACAGAAAGGTTGAGGATCTTCAGTTCAGAGTTGAGGAAGAGTCTATAACCAAAGTCGACCTGGAAGTATGTACATTATCTATATTGTGTGTCTGTGTGTGTGTGTTATATTAAAGATACGCAACATTATAATATAGCGTTTTTTGGTCGTGCAGAAGCATAAAAAACATTTGGATTTTGGAACATTTGCGAGCCAACCAGGGTCAGGGGATGGAACTACGTCGCGGTGGGCAATGACTGAATTGAAATGAAGCCACTTAAAGGCAACAGCAATTTGCTGCGGACGACTTTTATGAAATTTTTTGGAACAAAATTTACAGAGATGGAATTATCATCCACTTTCTGGGCCAAAAATAAAACTCCCCCTTCAGTTTCACAGAATACTCCTCCTTCTCCTGGTCTCCCCATTCACAGCCCACTGTGCACTAGCCCCTCCCCTTGATGCTGATTGGCAGATCTCAGGCAAATTCCTGTTTGTGTTTTTTCAGTTTCGACCTTTGCAAGCCCAAACTTTGGTATTACCATTGGAAATTGTACTGTTTGAATTAGTAGAACACACTACAAAAAACTGTACAATCTTTATCCATTTTTGGTTGAGACAATGTATGTCAAATTTTTTTGACCTGTATATCATATTGTTTTGTCAAATATATGACAAGGAGGGTTTCTAAACATCTCTCTGTTCCAGCAAACTACAGTTGAGGAGAAGAGTCGTGTCATGCAGCTAGAAGAAGAACTGTCCTCGTGTAAGAGTGAGCTGAAGGATCTTCAGGCCATGCTGCAGAGTGCAGCGGAGCTTGAAGACACAGGCTCTGTGGAAGCTCTGGTCTCACAGGAACCGCACAGTGAAGACAGTAGTCAGCTGCAGGAGAGGTATGAAGCATCTCTGAGCACCAGTCAGAAGGAAGTGGAACACCTGAAAGCCACCGCAGAACGGCAGAGCCAAGAGATCTCAGAGCTAAAGCAACGACTGAAACAGGCCGCGTGTGAAAACATGGAGATGATGGACAGCTGGAAAGCCAAGCTTGACGCCTTAGTTGCAGACCACCAGCGAGCGTTACAGGACCTCAAAGCTTCTTTAACTAAAGATGCTGGGTCTAGTGAAGGCGGTGAAGATGCTGGAAGAACCACACTTGAGGTGAGAGCAGCTGTGGAGAGCTTAAAGATGGAGCAGCAGCTGGAATTAGAAAACCTCAAGGCCAAACAGGAGATCGATGCTGCAGTGATGACCAAAGAACGCGAAGACCTGCGTGCCCGACTCCAGGAACTGCAGAATCAACTGAAGGACAGTGAGGAGAGCTGGAAAATTCAGCTTGAAACCAAGACAAGCAATCACATGTTGGAGCTACAGGAAGTCTCGGAGAAACTCCAAAAGGCTGAGATGAGAATCTGTGAGCTAGGTAAAACGATTCATGAACAGGAAAGACAAACTCGGCTTTTCCGTGATGTGGAATTGACCGACAACAAAGCAGCTCTACAGATTCCTGAAGCTCAGAGCCAAACTGAGATCCTCATTCTTCAAGAAAAGATGAAGATCACTGAAAACCAACAGCATTTGTCGAAAAAAACCCACAGCAGTCCAGACAATAACGTTAGTGATCCATTTTTTTAGACAGGATTCAGAATTGATTAGAACTGTCACAGAAACTGAATCTGTTTTTCCAGGTTTTCCGAATTTTTAGTTGTCTTCTAACCACAGCAAAGCAATAACATTTAAAGCCGAAAATTTTAATGGTCTAATCAAATTATACAAATACTACCCTTCTTACAAATAACTAAATACCCAAATATAAATAATCTGCAATGATAATCCCGAAAATCCAGATAAAATTAAATGAAAATGAATTTTATATATGAAGATGGAATATTTTATGATTTTTATATTATATTTTGTAATTTTTCCAATAGATGATGGAAAACAATGGCTGCTGTGAAGAGAAGATCAAGTTAGTCAGTGTGGAAGGTACATGTACAGTATTTCCCTTGTATTTTAATCTCTTTAGAGATATTCCATTTGAACATCTTCACTGTGGTCAACACATTTCTAAACATTTCTCATTAAGAATCATTTCTCATTAAAAATCTCATTTAGAAGCTGTAGAGAAGCTTTCAAAAAGGGAAAAGGAAGTCCTCACCCTGACGGCACAAGTGGAGGCTCTAAAGACTCACATCACCGGTAACTATATCAAGTATTATATTTCATTATTATAATCTCACATTGATCATTTATTGATAATAAAATATGAACGCTAGCACACAATTGTGTGTAAAATTGCTGTTTTAATACATTAAATCTGTATTTTCACCCACAAAGCTCTGGAGGAAAGTCTGTGTTTGGGAGAGAAGGTGGCTGAAGGACTTTCCAGGGACAAGAAGCGATTGGAAGCAGAGCTGGAGTCCATGACCAAGAAGTCACATGACGCTTCAGGCCAGCTGCTGGTCATAAGCCAGGAGCTTCTGAAGAAGGAGAGGTAAGAACATAATGTACGGTCTTATTGAGTTTGAGTCAGTTTGTCAATATGTCCACTAGGGACTGTATTGGAATTGTGCTCTGCATTTAACCATCACACACACCAACCCAGCAGTGGACAGCCTTACGCTTTGGTGTCCGGGAGCATGTGGGGGTCAGTGTCTTGCTCAAGGACACTCAGTTGTGAAATCCAGTTGACTGAAATTCGAATATCTAACTCCTAGGTGGCAGGTTCAACTCCCACCAAATTTTATAAAGCCACATTTAACATGCACATCATATTTTATGTGGCACATTTAAACTTTAAAAAAAAAAAAGGTACCATCTGCACATTATAGTCCGGGATAAGTACGTGATTAACCTGAAGACAATTACAGGAATTGCAATAATTTAACACGGGTGACAAATTGACTTCCTGTAAAAACAAACCAACTTAAAGCTATATTAAACCAGCTGAGCTGAGAAAACTGGTTCAAGAACAACTTACAACTTCGCTAGTTACTAAATACAGTCTAGAAATTAAATCTATAAATACTTTATAGAAATTAAATGTGATTAATGTTAATGTTTAAAAATGGCAGAATAAAATAAAGTCGACTCCGCTTAATCGGGCCACATTGGGACAATAAAGTGCCCCCACCGATTACACTGTTTCAATTGTTAGCCGAAATAAGGCGAGAAGTAACATTAAAATAATTTAAAACAGGTTTATATTATACCGTCTTATATTATATCATTAGACAATATTATTCTTGGTCCTAGTTTTCATCTGTATTGATCTCTACCTGCCCTGATTTAACACTGTGACTGACGGACTTCATTAAACATTTGCTTTTCTACACACAGCAGTTGAGTCTTGACCTGCTGTCCAGCTCATTTACTCTTAACAACATGACTTAGTGACAGCGTTTGAGTGAAACAGAGACTGTTTGGCGTGTATTCCCCTCTCTAAACAGCACCGACACTCGCCAATTTCCTTCGTTTTCACGTTTCACTTTGTTAAACCCTGGCGATTAATGGCAAAATGTTCTCATTCTCCCTCAAATTTGTCCCAATAAAGCGTCTTTTTTGCCTCAATAAAGTGACACAAATGTGCGTTTGTTTTGGGACTTTAGGATTTGGCCCAATAAAGCGGCTGCCCCAATTTAGCGGAGTCGACTGTATTCATATATTAAATGAAACATAACAAATATTAAATTAAACATACAGATAAAACAGAACATTTAAAAATGGGTGTCATTTTTGCTGTTCACAAGACAGGTTGGAGACTTGAAAAATTGTAGTAGTTTATTTCGTATTGAGTTCTTGAAAAACCAGCTTCAAGATTAAGGTCATAGTGTCATTTAAATTTGTCAACGGCTCATGTTCTGAATTGTGAAAAACATGCACCTGCCTTTTCAATCCGTCAAATTAAAGCGGCTTGTGTGTGTGTGTGTGTCTGTGTCAGGAGCCTGAACGAGCTTCGCGTGTTACTGCTGGAATCTCCGCGTCACTCTTCCGGAGTGGAACGAGACATCAGCCGCGAGGTGCACAGGGCCGAGTGGAGGATGAAGGAGCAGAAGCTGCAAGACGACATTAAAACTCTGCGGGAGAAACTAATGCTGCTGGTGAGACAGAAACAGAAACTTTGTGGTACACACAGTGTATCTGAGATGTAAAGAGTACCTGAAAATCATACTTGCGTAAAAGTTTGGATACCTTACTGTAGAAAATACGCCATTACAAGTTACAAGTCACCAAATACTAGAAGACTTGAGTAAAAGTTGTAAAGTATCCCTTCTTTTCCCATTAAAAGAACTCAAGTATTTTACTTATAATGATACATGTATGTGATTTAGCTCAAAAATAGCATCAAGTACCTTCAGCACCCTGCAGATGACGATATCACCCAAAAATTAACCATAGTGCAAAAGATGCCGACTTGTTGTGCACAATGTAGCGAGTAACGGTAAGTGTCCATTCAAATGTAGTGAAGTAAAGAGTATAGATACATATAGAGAATTAAAAAATGTAGTCAATTAGAGAGTAAAAGCTTGTATTTCGGAACTCGGGCAAAAGTACAAAGTAGCCAAAATACTTGAGTAACAAAGTCCATTTACTCAAGTACTTTATATCAGTGAATTCATGCCGCCTTTTTGCATGATAATCCAATCACATTGCTGCTTGCACTATTTTTTTTTTTAAAGCACGATAGTCACACATGCAAGCTACACTTGTCCTGTGTGATACGTGTTGGCCCACTGTGATGACACCAAAGCTCAATATCTCTAGCCACGCCCAGCCCTGATTACTGCCACGCCTGTTCAGTCAAGCAATTTCATAGACACGATCTGTCTGACAAGGTGCAATGAACCAAAAGATCCTCAAAAGCTAGATCCAAAGAATTTAAGAACCAAATGAGATGAACGGAAGGCCTTGTCTGAGCAGAAATTATCTGCATGACAAAGTTCTGAGACAAAAACCAAGGCTCTTCTCAGTTTTGACGGAAAACATCTTGAGAATCTTCAAGTCTTTTAAGAAAGTACTCTGTGGAACTGACAAGACAAACGTTTTTGGAAGGTCTGTGTCCCATTTCGTCTGTCATAAACCCATGCATTGTAGGTGGTAGTGTAATGGTCTGGGGCCATTTTGCTGCTTCAGGGCCCCAAAGACATGCTGTGATAAATGGAACCATGAATTCTTACTAAAAATTCCGGAAGGAGAATGTCCGGCCTGCTATTTGTGACCTCGAGCTGAAGTATATTTGGTGTTTGGAGCAGGACTGCAACCCAAAGCACTGAGGGGCTGAAGAAACACAAGCGGAAGGCTTTTGAGTCCTAGATCTAGGGGGCAAACATTTTTCCCATCTTCACATTTAATTTGTATTTCGTACCTTTTTAAGACAATTAAATAATGTACACTCCTTAAGTAAACATCAATTTACAACTAATTAAGTCCCCAAAGTTACTCAGAAAATGTGTCCTTTTTTTTATAAGTACGGACAAATTATTTTTTAGCAGACTAATTGGTTAATGCAACACAACCACAAGCCAAGTGGCGCAGTCATTTAGCATATGTACAAAGACAGGTTTTTAAAGATCCTGAAAGAGACAGGTCCTGAATGGTCTTGAAAGAGACAGGTCCTGAAAGAAAATGAAGTCCAACTCCCTACCACTTTACAACAATTGTATATGATTTTGACAAACATGTACACTTCCAAGACAAACATCTAGCGTACCTTTGCTCTCATCAGGGCCAGGAGAGGTCGTCTGGAGACCATCGTCGCTACTCTATGTTGGACCCATCCTCATCAGACTCTGAGGTGAGCCGTCTGCGTCAGCGCCTGTTGAACACGGAGGAGGCTCTGAAGAACGCGCTGGAACACAATCAGCACGTGGATCAGCTTGTCCAGGCCATGCGGATCCGCCCCGAAAAGAACCAGGTAGACAAGCAAAATACATCAGCTCGTAATATCGAATCGAAATGTGCATCTGCATATATTTTATTTTGACAAGTTCAGCTCAATAATGCAGAAATGCTTGCTCTTCACAGGCCAGTGTGAATTCCTCGAATGGTATTCATCAAGAGGACACATCTTTTCCACAAGAGGTTGATCGTTTTGACTTTTTCTGATGGTCCTGCAATTTCTTTTCCACCCTGAACATCTGACTTTTCATTTTAGGAGAAATGCTGATGCAGCCACAGTGAGTAAAGATGCCAACTTTTGGACTAATGGATTTCTTGGACATCTTTGTGTCGGCTATTAACACCAAAATAGCGTTTTAACAGATGAGCAGAGATGGTTTCTGCTACGCTGCAGACAGACTTAGAGGAACTGAATCTGATCTTATACTACCTCCAAGATGGATCTCAGAATCTGGACACTTGAGTCAGCTTGGAAATCAGACTTTGGAGAGGTTTGAAAAAATTCTGTTATACTTGGAACTTGATAGCATAGATGAAGAAAATGTTTTTATGCCTCAAACCCAATAGAAGTTTACGCTTTTTATTTATGCTTTTTGCGATAGACTCACTGCGATGAGTCGTACTTTAGTTACTGTAGCGGATAAATGAAGACGCCCTTCAATTGTTAACGTATGAATAACTCAATCCAGTAACCACATTAATTAATATCATGCCTTAACTTCAACAAGACATGTGCAAGAAGAGGACGTGTACCTCCAGAAACCCTTCATTTTTACTTCCTGTAAAATCCAGAAAATAAATTTTACAAAACATTTCTTGTAGTGCATTGTTTTGCAGTGAATCCTGTGTCGTGACAATATAAAATCGTATGATGAAATATGAATGTATAAATGATTTGACTCCCCATCAGAATATAATCAACCTTATTCCAAATCTGATACAGTACTTCTTCCAAAATAAACTATGAAACACTTAAGTGTAGCTTTATAATAATAATAAAAAAAAATCCATACGTTATAATGACAATATGTATCCAATATCCAATACTTTACACAAAAATACCAAGTACAATTTGCTTTTTCAAATCGATTCTAATCTCTGAAAAAATGTCTTTAAACCACAAGTCCCATTGCGGCTTCCTTGAAAAAACAAAAGCATAACATTTATGAAGGTGTGTGTTTAATAGTAAAATACAATTCCATACGTTGTTTTATTTTATTTGGATACTAATTATTCCTCAGAAAACATTAGCAACTGTTTGAAGAGTAACTAAATTGTCACTTTAGTTAGAAAAAAAAATCCTTACGTCATGCCTTAAGACGGCCCACTGCTCTGTGTGTGTGTGTGTGTGTGTGTGTGTACACTTTACTGTGTCTGTAAACCAAGTGTATATACAGACTCTGTATATATACTGGGTTTACATGACAGTTGTTGTCGAGTGGTAAGGGAATTTTACTTGGCCTAGGCTGCCCACTGCTCTGGGTTTGTGTGTGTTCACTTCATTGTGTGTACGTGCACTACACTGGATGGGTTAAATGCAGAGCACAATTTCGATATGGTTTGCCCATTGGTTACACAATTTACCACTATGGTTTGAACCATACATTCACTTTCCCTTCCTAATACAAGTTTCACATACACATTTTTTTTCAAACTGAATATACTCATATACCTCATTATTCTTGTTTTTGCCACATACCTGTATGTGCTTTTCTACCTTTCTTTTGCTTTTGACCACCTACCACAATCTACTGGTGTTTCCCAAGGTTCAGTGAATAGACCTCTACTCTTCTTCATCTACACAACCTGTTTAAGTACGGCCATTAACAAACATGGCTTTTTTTAATCACCGGAGACGACACACAGCATGTCTTTTCATCATGGATAACCAGAATGTCTCTACCCACAGGGAATAACCACAATATCTTTAGCCACATCTCTTCTGGTCTCCGAGACGGAACCCTTCCTCCAACGGAACCTTGACTAGACAGAGCTCTAGATCAGGGGTGGCCAACCAGTCAGAAACTAAGAGCCACTATTTTTTCCTGTGTTGGAGACACAAAGAGCCACATCATACACATGGGCACACATAAACATCATCCCATTCCTTAATCTTGTATGCTCGCACAAACACACACACACACACAGACCTCTGCTCAGCCAGATTTAATGAAAATAACCACAACAACATGATAAATATGGAAAGTTATGAAAGTTATTTTTCAACAGTTAACATTGAGTGCATATTTGACTCATGTCATGTGAAAGCTCCTGAAGAGCCGCATGAGGCTCAAGAGCCACGGGTTGGCCACCCCTGCTCTAGATGATTCAAAATACAAAAATCAATATAAAAACAACATTACTGCTCCGCTTAGCTCAACCACATTAACTGCCTGTAACCTTTTGTGGCCCAAAACTTTGTTGCCTGACCGACTTGGTTTCTCTGCACACGTCTTTGCGACAGCCAGATCGTGTAGATTTGCTCTGTACAACATCATTCCAACTTCTCAACTTTTAATCAACCTGAAAGACTTGTGTCACTCCGCTGCTTGTTTCCTTACCATGGAAAACCGTTCTTTAACCTTCAAGACTATTACTACATAGGTTAGTAATAGTCTAGGTACTACATCTTTATAGCTCAACTCTCACCTCAGACATCTACTCTCAGGTAGCTGTTTATTCGCCCTCACGTCATCTATGATCGAAGAACTAATGGTTTTATTATACAATGAGTATTGCGCCGTTCTGGTGGAACAACTTAATCATTCCAACTACAAGATTGTTTACCTCATGCACTTAAAAAAAAACACTGTTCTCTATTTCCAGCACTTTTCTTGTTTAATAATAAAATAAAATAATACTAATTTCCCTTTTTAGCAACTGTCATAATCTACTATCATGTTGTGCACCATTTTTGTCTGAAGCGTTTAATTGTTATAAGAAAGTATATTGCTGTTTCCTGTAAACGCGCTTCAAGTTTGTATAGTTATGTCAGCCCCATAAATATAAATATGATCGATAGATATGTCGGTTCAATTGTGTCTAAATGCGCAGTACAACAGTATTAAACTTTGGTACTGTATAATAAAACACCAGAGCTAATAAACTTGGAATAATTATTTTACATGAAAAAAGCTTTTGACAACATTTTTGCATTAAATCCTAGTGACCCTGCAATGGAAAAGCGAAAAACTTTGAAAGAATATTTTGAGTGCATCAGTTGGTGTCTACAAAGTGTTTAGATGTAGTTTACTTGTCTATAATAACTAGAACGATTACATTTGCCTTTTTGCTTCATAAAACAACAATTTCAACATTTAGTTTTGGCATTTGTTAATTAAATGTATAATGGCATTTGAATAATAACCCTGATTTCTTGCAATGTGCCGGTTAATTTGTTGTATCTAGCGTCATCTAGCGGTCAACTACCAGCTTTCTTTTCGTCTAATTAGGTTCGCTACAGCATTCCGTCAACAATGGTTAAGACGGATTTGATTGCTCTAGGCATAATTACATATTAATAAAAAAAACCACTTTTTCCATAACGAAATAACAATAAAGACTAGATTTCAACCACAAAAGGTTTCATACATGAACTATACTACATGACCCTATATTGGGAGAAAACATCACCTAAGTCTCTGGTAAGCATTGTGTACTTCTAATTTTTAAACAACAATTTTTTTAGCTGACTTGATGAACTCATTTTTCATTACCAAGAAGAGTTATGGCAAAGGTATATATACACTTGTCAGATGTATAAAACGATACAACCTTAAATCATACAACCAACAAGTTGAATAATTCGTTTAAAAAGAAACAGAAATGTCCTCCGGTCCAGATGTGGCACGAAACCGAGACATTGTTGAATTCTGACTCTGTTCTGTCCAAAATGCATTTGCCATGAGGCCATATGCATCCAGTGTTTAAAACACAGGACATTTAAGTAGATGTTCTTAATTTAGGTTCTGCTTTTGGTGGATTGTAATTATAGAAATTCGAAAGATATTTTTGTTACAATTTTTAACCTATTTTGTCTATCGTTGTCTATTCGCCAGTGTTGCTCCAGCGGTTCCTTAATCCTGTATGTAAATGACAGCCAATAGATGCTGTTGTTGAGTTGGGCTGGGATTAGCGGAGGCGAATGACTTTCAATTTTACTGGATTACAGAACAAAGAAAGGGGACACACTACTGTTAAGAAAACAGAAAGCAAACCGAAGAAATAAATAAATCGTATAGATATCGGTTCACCAGACCCTTCGGTATTATGAAATTGAACAAAGTCGCTTTTGCTTTTCTTTAGATAGGAATTCGTCGGTTACCGTTGGATTAAACGTGGAGTATTTCGGGATTGACATCATAAGGTAATTAAAAACTGGGGAAATGATTGAGGTTGAGGGCGCAATCCTGTTTGATATTTAACTTAATCAATATATGCAAGTCTCAACCTTGAATTTGGTACTTTTGTGAATACTGAAAAAGTAAAATTACGGATTATAATTTCGCAGGAGGATGCTAGGACTGCTAGCACATGGCTATCATGCTAACGGTCTGCACGCGAATTACACACGGCGCTTTTTACATTTGTATTAAACAAAGGCAACACGGTGTATGTAAAATAATGCGATTTGAAGTAAGTTCATTTGTTATTCCGTTTAATCAATCGGTGTCAAACTAAACCAGAATCGTTTGTTTGACTTGGCAGAATTGCAACAACATTGGCGCTAGCAAGTTACAAAAACATAGCGGTTGTTTTCTCTCTGAAATAACAAGCTCGTTGAAATCCCTGGTTTTTAGTCGTTTATTAACCCGCGGCGTTTGATCGGTCGTGTTTTCCGATCAGAGAAGGTCAAGTTTACAATGTCATATCAGCAGCGACTGATATAGTATTTAAAAGAGCATGCAGAAGTGCATCTGTACGAGAAAGTTTCCTCCCGAGTCTTAATTCACATGTGTTTAGCTCGAATAGACGCCTGGAACCTCTGGTTTGTTTAAGAGATTAAAGATTTATCTGAAGAAAAATCCCGAAAGATCATAGTTGCTTTTCAATTAGGCCTGTGATCAACTCTGTAATATTTAGTCAATTTGTTATTACATCACTTTTTTCTAGTAATTTTATCGTTATGTTATGTCACTTTGTCTATTGTTGTATTGTGTAACAATTACGCTGCGTTCTTCATCTAAAATTGAAATATTTTCACATCTATGCAGAATATAAACACTGTACACACATATAAACATATACCGATTGTGCGACTGTAAATACCAAGGTTTAAGTTTATAATATTGCATGGTATGCCCAGTATTGTCTATATATTGTCTAATATTGATCGATATATTTTGATAGAAATATATTGTCTAAAATATTTTTTCAATCTTTTTCTCTGTTAGTCTTTTGTTTTGTTATTTGATTTGTGCATTTTTCACTTCCGACTGGCTTCTCTCTGCCAGAAAAGATAATTTATGTAATATTGAAATAAAGATAAACTCTTAATTTGATAAGTGAATAAACCATGCAAATAACCTTCAATATTATTAATAGATTATCAGGGCAAATGAGTGGAAAAAATTACTTTTGTTATGTGTTGTGCTACTTGCACTCCGTCTTTCTTCCACACATGAAGAAGCAGTTTGGGATTATGGTGATAATCTGGTGGTCCAGTAATCTTCCATTAAATAACACTTGAATTATGCTGATGTCAGAGGATCAGACGTTGTCCTTAAATCATTTGACAATCTGTGATGCCTCTTCAGAATGTGAAAATGAACTGTAGAGTGATATTCCAGACAACATTTACAACTAGATTGCTTAAATTAAAACTAAATTAAAACTAAAAAGTTAATTTTTTAGTATGTACTGAATGTCGGGCTGATGCAACCGACTCAAAGTGAACAGGAGTTTCTAAAAGGTATAGCGCCACTTATATCGAAATAAAATGTAGTTTTAAAAAATAAAATGTTGTGGATAAAACTGCGCTTACATTGAACAATTAGCACTAAGACTCTTTTTTTCAAATTTTTATTTTAAACCACATATCTTCTATTACCCGATTTTTCAGCTTTTTTGTTGCTCCACCAAGCAGTCAATCAATAAACATTCACTGAGTGTTTGCATATGTGGTTCGTGTTTTGTGTAGATTTGTTGTTCAGTTCAAAAGATATAGTAAATGTAGTAAACCATGCAATTAACAACATTCAGTATGAAATTGATTTACCGCATTGAAGTCTAAATGTCCTTTTTTGGTAATTAATATTCAGATGGCTCCATAGATTTATATGGAATTTATATGGTTCTTGACTGGTCAAAAAAATGACAAGATTGTTTTGGGTCTGGCGCCAATCTGTGCCTTTTTTTTTATATTTTGCACCTTAAAAATTTCAGATGATGTTAAAAAAAACTAGACTCAAGTTGTGAACTGCTTCTTCATAGTGGTGTTTTCTCCACGCAACTAGGAGAACCAAGTTTGAGACCCAAGTCGGGGTGACAAAAAGAGGTGTGGTGTTGTGGCGTTTCAGTAAATGTCCTGTTTCTAATATATCTGAGCGCATCACATGATTGGAGGTTCATGAATTGTATGTGGTTATGACTGAAAAAGTGTTTCTTGACGTCCTGCTTCAGCCCTAACAAACCACTGAACTTCCCATTGCCCTCAGAACACAAGCGAACCTCTGGTGTGATCTGGACTATAACTGATGGTTAACATGATCTCAACTTTTAGACATGATGACAAACTGGCAAAAAAAAACGTGGATTTCCAAAATAATACATAACGTTGATTTTTATGTGATTTCCGTTCTGCTAGATGAAAACATCTCCATTTTTCCCCCAACATTGTTTTTGTTTTTTTTTTTATCCTTGGCTGAACAATGGCAAATTTTGCCCTGTTATTTTATAACTCCAAATACAAAGTTGCATTTTGTAGTGGCGATGCTAAATGCTTGGCTGTGAACTGTAACCAAACTAAGAAACATCAAAATTTTTGTTGCTGCTGTTACTGTAGTCTGTCGTGTCGCTCTGTTGCTGCAGCCAAAGCTGGAAACAACTAGAATAATTTTTATGCTGAACAAAGTGGGTAGCGTAAAAAGAGCTCCACTGCGAAAAAAAAAAAAACTGCAACACCCAATTATGTCAGAGGAGTGTTGGTTCAAAATGTCAGTTAAGAGACGTAAAATTCACGTTTCATTTTTACTTAATTGTGCATTTAAGTAAGTCAAAAACGTGTTTTTTTCCCTTTTTTTTTTTTTTTTTTTTTTTTTTTTATTTTGCAATACAATACCAATGCCGTCAAAATTGCGAAAAACATTGTGATATTAATTTTCACCACTCTTGCGAAGCCTAAATGCAACCTAAGGAATTATAATGGCGGGATAATACATGTGCGGTGGTCTTCCAGCTTGCGCTGGGATTGCACGGAAACAGAAGAGGTGTTTTACGGTGAGTTTGTAGCAGGATTTGTTGGAGGTTTTCAGACAAACACTGGCGGTAATACTGGGCTCCGTGCACCGGTGCAGGCTGTGGTTTTGGCTTTGCCCGCAGGCTGGGATAATGGTTCCCAGTGTCTGGAGAGATTAAAGGCCAGAGCTGCATTGTTCACATGCCTTGAGATTAGTTTCCAAGGGAACGGATTGCGGTTGCCATGTGAACTCCAGACCTGGAATTAGGATTGTTTTTTATATATACATAGTACAGATACGTATACACCCAAGCAGATATGCATATATACATTAAAAAACACAGATACAGAACATGCATTCTTTGGATAAAAGCATGTGCAAAATGTTTTTCAGCAAATTTTATTTAGCCTTGAACAAATATTAATTATGAAATCTGGTAATAAATTTGACAGAGTGAAATGTATATCACAGACTAAATTAGTAATCACCGGTCAAAAGCTCATGTTATTTATCTGTTTTCTCACTTGAGTGACATTTCAGCTTTTCATGACATGATAAAAAGTAAATTGAATCAAGCCAAATCTGAGCAAAAATAAGCTTCCAGAAGCCATTAAAATCACATTGTTTCTACTATGAATGGCACAAATCTTATGTTGTTATCAATGTTTAAATTATCATTCAATTTATGTTATTATTTAAAAAAGTAGTTCCACAATGATACGTGTAGCTTTCTATTTTTATTTAGTGCGGGTCCGATCTGATTTCCAGTATCAGTCTCTATTAATGTCATTAATTAATAGAATATTAATTTCAGTCTCTATTAATCTCTATTATTGATCAGCTGTTCTGCTCAGGTTTCTGTCTGAAGTTCAGCAGATGTTTTAAAGCCACAAACACGCACACAGTGTAAATGCACTAGGTGGCAGTAGCGCGGCTGAACATTACCTATACATATTCAACAAGGAAGAAAAGAATAGCCGGAGAAGAAAGAGACCAGTGAAATGCTACAGAAAGCTACAACTAGAAGGTTCCATGAAGCCTATTTAGCGCTTGGCTTCACTGTGACCACTTTCGGAGGTGAGAAAAGACCCCCGCTGTGTTTAAATAAATGTTAAGCTTCTTTGCAATTTCAGGTGAAATGATGCGCTTTTTCTCATTGATGTTGCACCAATGTTAATAAAATAATTTTTGAACCGATCAAAATTTCTTTCTTTCTTGTCTTCAGTTGAATGATACAAAGTAATGTAGTGAAAGTTAAAAGTAAAGATTACATTTTATTTCGATAAGTTGTAATAATCAATGTGCTAATACGTAAACTAAACAATTATTGTAACCAGTATACAAATTTAATTACTTAAGTCAATACAAACATAAATAATAGTAACTGTGGTCATGAACAGTTTTCTTTTATGGGGGACGTAACTGAAAATAATTGAGGAACGCTGGTCAAATTGGACCCCTAATTTCTAGGTTTTTACTTAAAAGTGTGGCTCTATGGAATTGTGGGGATGTTTGTCTGGTCCCCACAACTTTGAAACCTGTGGGTCAAGATGGGATTTTAGGGCTGAAGTTACAACTACGAATGTTGAAGTGAGGGCGGGGTGTCTGTATTGTTTTGATGGAACCTCACTTTAATATATTTGCAAGTGTGTGTGTGTGTTTGTTAGAGAGAGAGAGAGAGAGAGACATCCAAGTATAAATAGCAGACTAGGAATTTGCATTCAACTACTTGAATTGGGAACACGCTCAGTAAATTCAAGTTTTGTTGGTCAAACCTAGTGTGGCACGTAAAAAATGCTCCTAAAAACAAGTGTGAGTAAAGTTAGAATATTTTAAAAAAGACTGCAATAAGAGAAACATGTTTTATTATTGTCTCTTTCCAACTGATGTTCATTTACCAGAGATAATGGCTGTTTGTTTTCGAGTATGAAGTTCTGACGTGTGTTTTCTGCTCCATTAGCATGGCGACGATACGGATGCTAGGCTGTGACGGCATGAGGAGCACCTCACGGCCGGAGCTGAAAGTTCCACCCGTGTCCAGCAGACAGGAGATCCTGACCAGCCTGGTGTCGGCCCTGGACTCTGTGGTAAGACCCCGACGGCGTGCGGACCCCCGAGTCTGTTAATGACTGAATGCGCTTGCAGTGTTCCGCCATGTCTAAACTGAATGCCGAGGTGGCCTGCGTGACCGTGCACGAGGACAGCGTCATCGCCATCGGAACCGAGAAAGGACGGATCTTCCTCAACTCCAGAAGGGAACTACAAACAGACTTCCACAAGTTCTGCAGTGAGTTGGAGAGTCACATGGACATATTTCTGCACGCTGTTGTAGTTTTAGTTGATTTGTCAATATATAATTGTACAATGTGTTGGGATAAGAAACTACAGAGCCACAGGTTTGAATCCTGGGACTTTAACTTGTAATCTTTTGATTCCATCATTATTAGATTAAAGATAAATCCACACAAGTCATTAGGCTCTGCTCGAAAAAGATTGAGTTGTGTCCCCAAAAAAACCATTGGATTAGATTGCCTTGATTTGTTTTCATTACAACTTTTTTCATTCCACGATTTTGCTGCAAAGAAAGGAAAAAGACAGATCTACAGACAACGCAAGCACACTGCCGTATTTAGAAACAAAAAACTTTGAGAAACAACAAAAATACTACATTAATATTGTATTGAAATGATTGGATGTAAAGTATTGTGTGTGTTGTCCACAGAAGTGTCCTGTCTGCAGATGATGACCTCCATGGACTCACACACAAGCGTTTCTGATGCAGAGAAGAGCAGGAGCAGCAAAGACGCCGGCGGCCATCAGACGCGACAGAGAAACTCAGCGGAACCGCAGTCAAACGTCTTCGTCCTGAGGAAGATGGTGGAAGAAGTTTTCAGCGTACTTTACAGTAAGAGCGTCTTCACACTGAACACACACACACACAGGGCTGGACAACATGGCAAAATAAATGACAATTATTGCAACAAATTTCAGACATTTAAGGGGACGAACCTGGAATATGTCAAATCTGTTGTCAGTAATAGACATTAGCAACCGGATGCTTTGCATGAGACTGGAAGAAAATGACATTAAACAATGTGAAAATATCTTTGGTTTTGTCGGGGTCTCCATCAAAAGATTCTAACACACTAAATTACTGCTCTTTAAAGCATGTAAAATTATTGAGATTTTTTTTTTTTT
>SOMO01000031.1:503852-526817 GCA_028128575.1 Paedocypris carbunculus | reverse complement strand
AAAAAAAAAAAAAAAACAATCGCCACTTTTTTTTGTTTCTCGCCAACACTTTGTCAAGTCACTATCAAGTCCAGGTTCGACTGATGTGTAGATATATAACATTTTATGACATGTTCATACAACCATGTGAGGAAAATCATTAACACATAAAATATGAGGTTGTCAAAGGACATCAAAAGTGTTCGCTTTTCATACAACTTGAGATGACCTCAGATCTTTTAATAGTTTGCTAATGAACAGATTTTTTTTTTTATTTATTTTTACTAACTAAAATATAATGTCCAGATAGTCTTCAGACTAGTATACAACTTTACCATTTAAACGTTTTATGAATGACTGTAGCTGGTTGAGTTGAGGAGAAAATGCCTTGTGATGTCCGACACCTATGGAAAGGAGCGTGTGACTAGTGTTGGCGCTTTCATCTTTAAGCTGCTCTTTCACCTGCTTTTCTCTCTTCTTTTTCAGCAATGGCCTATGTACATGGTGGACTACAGTGGAATGAATGTCCAGGTTTCTGGCAAAGTCAAATATTAATGGACAGTCTGAAGCAAGATCTTCAGCGTAAAGGGACATAAAGATTCCGATCTGAATGTTAAGCGCAGCTCTGAGTTGGGACGCAACCCCTGGTCCACTTTCCGGAGACATTGGTGTGCTGGGTTTTCAGGAGTGAATGCAGTTGTGTCTGATCTTAGGAGAAGCGATAGAGGAAAGGACGTCGATCTGAGATTCTGCCTGTGTTGTATTAGCTAGAGGAACAGTACTAACCCCGACGCTCTTCCCAACCCAATCCTATTGGGTTTTCGGGCTCAGAAAAGTGGACATTTTAAGCATAGTCTCCATAAACGTTCTTTTCCCTCTAAGGTACATAACGTGCCAGATTGGAATAATCAGGACGAGTGTGTAGTAATAAAACGAGGAGACGTTTTTTTTTTTGGAGCGGCCATCTTGGACGACCTGAATGGCTTTATGTAGAAGCACCAGTGGCATCAGGGTCTTTCATAAAATGGAATATTCGCTCTTGGAATGGACGGCCTGGGAGCCAAGAGCTTGTACATGCATACGACCATAGTTAAGCGAGTCTCATGCCTTGCAGATGTTGTAATGTTATTTATTTATTTATTTAAACGAGAACTTGTATATGCAGGGAATGTAGAGCTCACATTCGATATAGTGCATTAAATACTGAACGACACGACTAATGACGCTAAAGATCTGAGACTTTCCTTCAGGTGGATCTACCCTAACGTTATAGCACTAACTTATATTTCATTGCAAGACGTTTTCATTTAGCTTGGTAAGTTACTGTTAGTTAGTGGATTAAACACAAAAGCAAGGATGACAAGTGGCGGAAAGGTTTGCGAAGGAAAGAAGGACGCGAGGGTCTCTGGGACCGCCAGTATTTATATGCTGTACCTTAACGCCATTTGGGCCTTTCAAATAAAATGTGTTGCCTTGAGTTGACTTTTGTTCTCTACTTCTATTGAGTGCCGTCTTTTTCAAGGAGACGCAAAATGAATAAACGTCTATTAGGTTATCAGCCGGACTCTCTTCTTTCGTGATCTGTCTTTCACCAGAAGGCTGCTCATTGTATAGCTGAATTACGTCTTGAGATGTCTGTGCCTGAACTTCATGGACCACAGGAAGTTTGACGTCTACACCAGTTTATCACTAGATCTGGATATACTGTAATGACTGACGTATTAAACCAACCACAAGTACGTACATTAATACATTACACAAAATTACTCAAAACACAAATGTCCTTTAAAATCCTTTAATTTACAATTTTTCTGAGACATTAGAGCCAACATTTTCTTTGCCTGGAAGACTACAGCGTACGAGGCAGAACAGACGCTTCTACACGGAGTTGCTTATTGCTGATTAGATGTTTTTTCGGTGTCTGTACAGTTGCATACATTTGAAAATGATCTATCATCCCAGACTGAGACAAATGAATGTAGATTTACAGCGTCGTGACGTGAGCGCTGAGAAAGTGTCTTGCATCTGTCGTTCAAAGCTTCGGACGACAAATGAATGATTGTCAATGTGCCACTGACCCGAAAGTTCTGATCTTTTAAAACACACCAGATTGAAAAAGAAGCTTTTTGAGCAGTTTAAATATTTTAAAAATACTTAATTAAAAATGCAAAGACTGAACGAACTGAAAAACTGAAAAAAAAAAAAAAAGAGGGAACAATCATCGGAATTGAAGCAAAATTCTTAAAGCAAATTAGACTTTCAATTTGCTGATTTTAAAGATTTACTTTTTTTTTCTTCAAGTTTCGCACTTTCTCCTGGCACACCTTTCATCAATTCCAGTAGTAAAACAACTCGGAGGAACTTGAAATTAGATCACACAAAAAACATCCTCAATTACAAAAAAAAAAAAAAAAAAAAAAATCAAAAAGCCGTTACAGCGGGAAAAACTATGAGATATGTTGTCAGTAAATTACAAGTTCAGATGAAGTGAACTTAAAGACGTGTGAATGCGTGCATTGACGCTACAGACTGGTATAAAAGCCGATCACTGCGACACTCTTGATCACAACAAACAAAAACAGAGTCAGTCTTCTCTTCAGGACATACATTAGGTTCACGTGAGTTTACATGACTGCCCCTGCTGGGCTTTTCGTCAGGCAGTCCTCCATGACTCCTTGTGAAGCCAGTTCTGCGAGAACATTGTCCAGGTAGTTTGGGTCGGGGTAGCCGTGGCCAGAGACATTGGACATCATCTCGGTCTTGTGGTGAATCTCGTTCCACACTACGGTGTCCGGCTCCCCAGTGGTGCTCGAGGTCCCCACGGTGAAGATCAGGCGTCGCATCCAGGCCACCTTCAACAGCTCCAGCACCTACGTAAAGACAGAGTCTTACACTCTCCAGCAGCTAATGATGAAGGTCTGTTAAGTACAGCACTCTGTACATGCATTTAAATAACTGAACGGAAACCAATTCACTGCATATTAACTGTCACACCAAAAGCTGAACAGGAAATTGACCAAGTTTATTTGGCAGACGCTTTGGTCCAAAGTGACTTACAGAATAAGCAGACCGGGGTCAGTGTTTTGCTCAAGTCCAACTCTCTTCCACTAGACCACAACTTCCCCAGTTTAATTCACTGGCCCAAAATCTGAACCTGCAACCTCTTGGTCCCAAGTACGAGCTTCTTGCACTAGCCCGCAACTTCCCCATTTTAATTCACTGGCCTGGAATTTGATTCCGAAACATCTTGGTCCCGTGTTCAACTCTCTCCCACTAGGCCACAACTTTCAGTAACCTGTCCGGAATGCAAACTGGCAACCTCTTGGTCCAAGTCCAACCCCCAGCTGCCCTAGTTCAACTGTGCAAAACAAACTGCATTCATTCCCTGCTTTACCTTTTTGCCTTTATCGTTGTCTGGGAGGAAACAGAAGCGTGGGAATCCTCTACAGGTGTACGGTTGTCCAGGGTTCGGGTGCTCGGGACCCTGCGGGTGTAAAGAAAAACGTGTAATTCAGTGTAAAAAATGAGTGTGTCCAGTGACAAGACAAATCAGTGACTCTCAGCTCATGAATCTAGTATAGCAACAATAAAATATATTTGTGTTTCGGGTTTTGTCTATAAATCACCACATAAAATCTAGGGCCCGCATTTCATCATCTTCAGACAGAGATTTTCTCTCTGTTTAGCATATTACCAGAAGCTCATGCATATTCATCAAGACCCCTCCCCCAACCACACCCCCAGCTCCCTCCCCACCCGTGGGGCTGGTTTAAATTGTTCAGTTTCTGTATTATGTGCGGTTCACAGTCACAGCCTCAATGCAGTTTTTGTGAGGATCATGTCTTGTGTTTTTTTTTTTTTTTTTTAAATGTTTTACCATCAAAAGGTTTTACAAACACGTTTTCCAGACATTTCACTCTTGGCATGAGACGTTCCCGTCATTCCTCACAATACCTAGCCCAAGTATTAAATGATACAGATAGCTCATGACAATTAGCATTTAGAAAAAACACAACGTAATGTATTTGAAAAATACAGAAAAAATGTGTCTCTGTTGTTTGTTATTAAACCAAATGGCCAAATTATAATTTTTGGTAAGTCACACAAACGGTAGGCGTTCAGTAAATCACACCTGTATTCCCGGAGGAATAACATAGATGATCTGTATGGTGCCACAGTCAGGGTGTCCGGGCAGAGACTGGGGAATACTGTAAATCTCCATCTTGCCCTTTGGTTGCGTGCCAGTCTTCTCTCCATAGATTGTCTTGCATGAGGGACACTGCAGACTCCCGTCCTGAAGCACATTAGGACACATTTAGTATTTATCCAGTACAAAAATTCCCACGGTCCCACTGAAACTCTAAAGTGTTGCCCACCTTTGTTCCGTTGTTGTACATGGCCAGCATGCACAGCATGTGGAAAGTGTGGCCGCACTTTCTGAGTTTGCCCACTGTGTGAGGCTGGAAGGACGAAGAGTTGCCTGCAGGAGCCTCGTAACCAGACGGAGACGCCAAGCCCTCCATGCAGATGATACAGTCCTGAAACATCCCATCACAACCACACGCGTCAAATCCCCCCATGTGGAATCACAACACGCTGCCGGCAAACAGCAGGAATGCGGCTGTACCTCCATTTTGACTGGAGGCACCTCGTCCATGTATCTGCCGATGGCTTCCTCTGGTGTGCCGGCCGGAGCTGGAGACACAAGCCACACGTCTTGCGTGATCTCATAATGGTCATGAGATTTAGTCATTGTGCTAGTCATGATGACATGTTTGCACCTACAGCTTTCTACTTTGTGAGTAATAGGATGGAACACCACAACTAATATGTAATAATAATGTAAAAAAAATCCATATATATTATTTGTAACTAAGGCTATGATTGTTTTAATTGTCTAACTGACTATTTAGACATCCATTTTTCCCCATGTATTAACCAGGACTTTTTACTTTTATCTAGTAGAAAATGTTAACCATCTCATAGACAACCAAACCCAAACACACTCAAGGTTAAATATGTACCAACAGCGCAGAAGAACAAGAAACAGTAATGTGTTGTTATCTGCTAGTCGTAAAAGATGTTCAATCTGAGGTTCATCTCAAGTCTTATTCTGCTCTTGATTGGCTTTTATTTTTGCAATCTATTTATTCAATCTATTTATTTTGCAATCTACTCTAGGCGTCTATTTCCCAAATCTTTGCACAGATTAATGTGAGTTGAAGTTTTCAGATTAATGTGTGTTGAAGCATTCAAAGTTTTGATTGTTCTATGTGAAGCTTTCATTGTTAAGACACAATTTAATTGTTATGATATAAACAGGAAAAAAAAAAAAAAAACAGATTTGCTCACTCACGGCAAGTCGTCTTTTCTAAATATCTACAAAGCATCTGCTCTTTCGTCTTGTGTCGGCGTTTGCGCAAGACACGTCACTGGTCTGTTCTCGAGTCATAGTTGTGCTTACATGCCAAGAAAGCTTGCGTCTGCAAAATCTGTGGTTGATTGTGTTCTTGGCGGAATTTACATATAATGTAATGTACATTAATTTAGTAATTTAATAACTTACAAGAAAATACACAATGCATAACGTACAGTACGTGTCATCACGACGAATCGATGATGGATATAGATTCTGATTATTTCAGTTGTATTTTTCTATTTTTATGGATTCATTGCAGCAGAGCTTTTCATATACAGAAGGTGCAACTATCCATTTTTAATAATCGTCACAGTTGTAATTTCTTGTGTTTGTCTTTGTGTTTTTTTTTTTTTACAAATAGGTTTTGACTTATTGCTAATTGGCTTTTTGGCTAATGATAATTATTGTGCGAGTGTGTGTAACATGTCATATGTTTTAATAGTTTAATAGTGTTTTGATCGAGGCATTGTGTGTGTCTGCATGATTGTAAAAACCGGATTAGGAAACGCTATCGGATTGGGCTCACAATCAAATAACTCTTCTCGGGAACAGTGTGACGGGTACATGAGTAGTCAAAAATTGAAACTAGCTTTTCTTGTGAGTGTCAGTCTCAACCTGCATAATGTCAGTTAGATTAGCACAAACTCCGGCAGTAGTGTTTTTTACTAGACAATACTCGCAGGTTAGCAGACAGATGCCACAGCATACACACAGGGAAGAAATAACAGCAAAGACCAAAATCAAAAGCCGGTGGGAAATGAAGAAAGCAGATGGAAAAGCAGCTGAAACCGACCAGAAAAAAAGACTGACCGGAGACTACAGTGTTAAAAATCGGCGAAAACCACATAACCAAAAGAAGGATGAAAGGACGGAAGCAACAGAAGAGTTAGCGGAGTGGCGTCAGCATGGAGGAAGCTAATGGCATGGCTACCTGTCCGGGACTGTCTCTCTGCACTCTTAACGGAGCTGACGGGGGCTTTGGTAGCCCTGCTGGAGCCACGCTGAGAAAACGGGGCGGTCATGAAGCCAATTCCAAATCCTGTAGCTGACATCAAAATGGAAGCCATGCCTGGAATGGCCAGAAGACATGTGGAAACATGCAGGAGTGGAGGCAAGAGTGAAGGAGCCAAACGGAAGCGGCGAGCGCTCTGATGAAGACATGAACAACCGAGACTCCTACTTCCTGTTACTCCACAGCCAGACCACAGAGAACATTGTCATCACGAAACCCTTCCAGAGCAGATCATGACCCAACTCCACTGACCATTTGATCAAATAAAACACATCATTTAGACTTTGTAGTTTGTAAGTGCACATGCCAGTGTTGGGATTATGAATAAAACTTTTACAATAAGGTGAGGGAGTTTGTCAATGTGGCCACTAGGGGCAGTATTGAAATTGTGCTTCGCATTTAACCATCCAGTGAAGTGACACCGGAGCAGTGGGCAGCCTTAAGCCTTAACGATGTCTAATGTCTTAATGTCTTAAACTTAATGTCTAAAGGAATGGTCAATTCTGTAACCGTACTTGAGCCTATGAAAAACTTTTGTTCAAGTTTAATTTTTCTAAATGTATGTAAAGCTTGGTCTGCTCGAATCGGTTAAATGCAGAGACAAAACTTCCCCACTGAGGGACAAATAAAGGTCAAATTATTATTATTATTATTATTATTATTATTATTATTTCTGTCTCAAAGCAGCTGTAGGAAACAAACAGAAGGATGAGTATCACTGGCAAGGAACTGTTACCATAACGACCAGCAACAAATCGTCTTTCTGCTGAGAGATCACTGGAGTTTGTCAGAAAGAACTTTCGGTTCTCCCACGCAATTTCTTATAAACTGCCATCAACCACAACTAATGTTCGCCCAAACACACGCCTGATATCTGCTGGGCTTTTCATCCACCGTTTGTGGCTTGTTTGTTTGAACTCAACCTTCGCTTTGATCTGGACCGCAGGTGTGAAAAAAGAAATAAAGAATGCAGCAGCGCAGCTCCACATGGAGCTTTGTCAAAATTTGATGTGAAAATCTGAACGGGGAAAAGACGTTTTACACTTGTAACCGACGGCAAAAGGATCAAAATCAAAAATTGTAGCTTTATCTGACGTAATGCTATGCTGAACTTAGTATTTGGACGTCTTGGAATTTTTCTTTTTAGAACTCAAGAATTTGTCGCCAATAAACAAAACGAAAAATGGCAGTGTGAAAGTGATTAAAAACATTGTGCCATAACGTGGATTGTGCAATACCGTGGATACCGTTACACATTCTATGTGTCTTTTGTTACAACTTTTAACATGACTAATGATGACGCGCAGACATTGCTAATCGAACACAGAAAGCATTGTAACAGGCTGAATTAATAGAACACCCACAAGGCGAGGCACAAGAACTACAGTTTGCAAAGTCTGAAAAAGTGAAAACAAGATAAGCGAACACGCTGAAAGTCTGGTTGAAGGAGTCCATGAAGAACTGGTTAAAAGAAGGGAGGTTCCTCTGTCATATGGAACTGGTTTAGTTTTAAAATCTCTAACGTCAACCAAAAAACAATGATATGCAAGTTTTAGTATGATGTACAGTACTAAAATGTAATGTCCATTTACCTCCCAATACCTGTTGAAAACTGATACCATTTGGATGCTAGAAAATATGGTGATATGATTTTTACCTCATAACCCACGGCTCTAGTCCAGACCAAAGAAATCGAACTCAGAGAAAACGTCAACTAACGCTACGCTCTCAGAATGGCTAACTGTGGAATCTTCTGCCAGACTGCTGAAACAGATTTACGGTTCGTACTGACACTCTCAAGAAAAGTCATCACTGTGTTTCTGCTTCTTCCATTTCTTCTCTGGAAAGAAAAGAAAGAACAGAATGTTCTAGTGAGGAGCGAGTGCTGTACCTGCCAGTGCGGAGCCCACGGTACTGGATCCGTTCAGCGCCAGAGGGACTGTGGATCCGCTGAGGAGACAGAAAGCATTATTACAGAGTGCTATTACAAGCGTGACAGCGACTTTGACCATTACCGTATTTTCCCCATAACTGATCGTGCCCCAGTACAAGCCATACCAACTAGATTAAAAAAACAAAAGAAACATTCTTGTACAAAAACAAACCTCACAAATAACACGAGATATTGCAGTACACAAAAGAGACGTCTTTGAACTTAACTAAACAGTACAGTTTACTAAACAGTACAAACAAATGTCCTTTAAACTACTTCTCTCCCATCAGATCAAAAAGACTTCAGCCCTCAGCAGCAGCCCTTTCGTTTCTCGATTAAATTACATCTTGCCACTAGTTGTTCATGCTAAAGATGGCTGTCTGTACATGATCTCCGTGTTCTTCTGCTTGGTGCTTCTTGAAAGCAGTGAAGTAGTGAGGACCTCTGGCCTGCTAGTCAACCTAACAAAACAACTGCACAAACCTCCTTTCCCAAGTGCAAAGCTTATAAAAACCACAACACCAGCCAACAAGACACAGCTAGCCTCGCTCAGATTGTTCATCGCCATAGCTTTAGACAACAAAGCTCACAGACGAGAATAGCAGGCCTTGACTGACAGCTGCAACGACCAATCAGAGCACACAGAACGGAAAGGTGTTCGGAAAGGTGACTGATCATTGGATACTGTTGGCTGATGCAACATTCAATAAAACGACACTAACGCACAGGCCTCAACTAAAATTGTGTAACGATGCTTATCATGATACATCGTGATTTCATGTCACTGATCTTAGTTTTATTCAAAGATGCTCTGTATATTCTAATAATCTGAATAATATTGTGTGAGGTTGATTTAGCTTGTGATATTGTAATCCGTTTTCTCCCTCAATCACTTGTTTGGATTTAATTATAGATCATAAAAAAATTATGTCTGTTTTTTTTTAGTAGGTAAACTGCACATCTGTTTTTAACAACTTTCAAGGACATAAATTAACATAGACCTTTCCAACCTGCTGATATTACACTCCACCATCTGAACTGGTGACTTGATTTGTGCAGTGTTATTTAGATGTGTATTTATATATAAATTCTCTATTCTTCGATATGTTATTTCTGAAGTTGTAAGATGCAAATACCCCGCTGTGAGACAAAGAAAATCATTTCAATTTCAATTCAATTTCAAATGTGGAGAAATTTTGTAACCATAGCAACACAAATACTGAGTCTCCAACCAACCAATCAGCCTAAAGGGTCGTAATAACGCTGAGAAACATTGGTATTCAGGCAATGGAGGCTATTCACTATTTAACATTAAAAACAAAATAAAAATATTCTGTATCAAAGTAAACGATAATGCAGATCTGGACTGCGGAACTCGCTTTCCCATAAGACTCCTCCTACCTTTAGCCTTGAATTAAAAGCTTGTTTGCATATGGATCACATGTGACATTACAGATGCACAGACAAACAAATGCAGCATTTACTGGAGTTTTGTGAAGATCTTGTCTTTTTCGTCTCCTTTCTATTGTTCAAGGGCAGGTGAAAATGTGAAATTTGGACATGCTTGCTCTATGAACTGACCAGACAAAGCTCAATTGCAGTAAAGGTCAGTGGCTGTTTAGCTGCTTCAGAACCTGGAAGACTTTATGGTGTGCCAAACTAACTATTTAAAAGAAAATGTGATATTACTTATATATAAAAACACACACAGGTCACAGATTTTTGTAAAAATAAATAAATAAATAAAATAAAAGGTCAAAATCACCTTAAGCCATTGGAATGGTGACCATAAGCCTGCGGGGGGCCTGAAAGCTGCGTCACAGGGGTGTTGATGTTACCAGAGCCGGTCCATAGCACATTGCCCACTGACAGGGGTCTGCGTGAGTACGGCGAGTAGACCGAAGAAATACTGTTCCCTGGAAGTCGTCCATGCAGGGTCTGAAAACTGGGTCGGCTAGGAACCTGGGTCCCCGAGAAGGAATGCCGCGTCCGGCTGGACATGGGCCCCGCAGTGTTGCTACCACTCATGCACTGGTGGCATGTGCAGACGGGGGCTGAATGGATAACCAATCCAGGAAGTAAAGCACTCCCGTTGGCGAGCGGGTACGGCGAGCCCCCCAGCCGCCGGACTTGCCGCTTGTAGCTGGTGGTCTTGTTGACCTGCTCCAGAGCGGTGAGGTCTACGATGTAGTTGTAGCCGTGTGGGCTGAGGTCAGCGGTGCCCTGACCGGCTTGGAAGCTGTGTTCTAGCAGGATGGAGGTCCGGGTCTCATAGGCCGTCCACCCTCCTTCATCATTGGCCCACTCCCAGAAGAAGCCGCTGCACAGGCCCGAGGACTGCGGGAACTGGCTCCTGCGGATGGAGCGCATCTTTCCTGTTGGACAGAAATTACCAAAGTGTCATTTGTTTTTCCCTCCGAGTAGAAAATAACAACCACACAAAGGTTTTCCGAAACGCAAGAGATCAGAGGTGTCGGGTGTGCGCTTCCTGTGGGAGTCCAACTATCCACCGCTTCCTCTCATCTCTCCTCTTTCCTGCTCTTTGCTTTTCCTCTGTTAACAGGTCACACAATTTATATTTTAGAATTTTATAGGAATGGAAAACGCCCAACTCACAAACTTTACTGCTAATACACAGAGCCGCAGTTAAGTGAGAAAACGATTCTAAGGTCCAGGAACTTTGGGGCCCCAGATACCAGCTTGATTTCTAATAGTTTATTATAATATGTATCTAATAAAACATTTGTAATATCTATCTATCTTTCTGTCTGTCTGTCTATCTATCAAATCAATTTTTCAATAAATCCATCATCTGTCTCTAAGCAATCTAGCAACAGTATCTCTGTCTGTCTTTCCATCTATCCATTAGTCAGTCTGTCTGTATGTCTATCTATCCATCCGTCGGCGTCGTTTTCCATATAGTTATTGATAAACACACATACACGTCCTTACATTCGCGCAGTTTTAACCACGTCAACTCCCCGAGCGTTCAAACCGAAGTGTTCCAGTCCAGTCAACACTCACCGGTGTCCTGTCGGAACTGGCTCAGGTTGTGAACGTCGATGATATACGCCGCCAAACTGGGATCCGACTGGCCGAGGGAGACGCTGCTGCTGGCGGCCGCCGATCCGCCGTGATGCTGGTAGTACTGCTCGATGTAGCTGCTCACCTGTCCGGTGTACGGCCTCCAGCAGCCCGCGTCGTCCTGCCATTCCCACACCACCACCATCGGCTGCGCCTGTCCCGGGATCCCGGATAACAAAGACGGCGCTGAGCCGAAAGCAGATCCGCTCCTAGTTCCACTGCGGCCGGATGGATAACTGGTTCCTGTTGCCATTTTAAATCCCGTTTAGGATACACCAACAAGAATAGAATAAATCAGCCCAGCTAGCCGAGAGCGCGATCTGCTCGAAGCTCGCCAACAATCCGAGCCCTGTTTGTTTTACAAAGCTGTTCCCATTGATTTAACGCCGACATTCGCCGCATTCACGTCGGTTTGGCATTTTCGCGTAGCATTGCACGGGTTCGGGTTCGGGTTCGGGGCGCCGCACTCGCGCTCCGCCTTCCTTGCTCTTATTTACCCGAGTGTTTAACCGTGTATTAACAGAGAACAACAAACGAGTGATTCGGGTCAGGATTTAAACGCGGCTGTCGACATGACTGAATTGTTTCGCTACTTTCTTAGCAGCAGTGTGTATATAAATGTGTGTATTGCTGCTGGTATCCCACAAAGTCGCCACACTGTGAAGTCAGAGACAACAACACTTATCAACGCAACATCGAGCTGTGAATACGAGAAAAAAACAAATAAAAATAATAACATAATTGTTAGTAATAATTTAAAATAGATTTGTGTTGTGGTAATTCTCTATTCGCAGTTATGTATTTTTAATAACCAATTGCAGAACTGTTTGCCACGAAAACAACCAGCAGCCGCCCCGTTCAAACTTTTATTTTAAAAGTGGGCTCGAACTGTCAGGTGAATAACGTCAAAATAAACAAGAGTTCGAAATGAATCAGTGGCATTGAACTAAAACACCTGTTTTCGGTGTTACTTAAAACGGATAATCCTGTAATTATATATTTTTTTAATTAAAGTTAAAATAAGATGGTCATAAACACATTCTACAAATATAAAGTTTGAGTAATAAAACACAAATGTAGTTAATGAATCAGGATTGTCACAATCTCAAAGGTTTGAAAGCGTTTGAAAATGCGAAACCTTACGACACAAAGCAGGAGGAAACAGTTTTAAAAACAATCATGAAATCTTAGTCCGTTGGAGAGCTTTAGACCGAATTTCTGAAAAATTTAGCAACATATATACACATGTATGCTGGAATTGCACTGTATATAGATATTTTATACATTGCACAGGCACCGGATACTGATGTTGCACAGAAAAAAAAATATTTACACAACAAAGAGTTATTGCACAGAAAGATAGTTAACAGTGGTTTACAGGGAGCAGCTCAGGTTATAGAGCCTCACCGAAGGAGCTACAAAGTGGTTGTCATTGTATCACAGGGTTTCAATGAAATTAGTATCTGTAGTAATTTGGTCGCCGTTTGGTGCAAAAAGTAAATTGTGATAACAAGAACAAAATATACACAAAACCAATATAAATAACTACAAACAATATATCAAAATATAGTACAAAATACAAAAGGCAAGAACCAGTCTATAACACAAAGTACAAGAATACAAAAAAAAAAAAAAAAAAGATTTGGAGAGAGTGAGTGAAAGAGAGACTATTCACAAGTGATTTTCATTCTGACTGCTGGAGACATGATTTGACCACATAGTTCAGTTTTGAGCTTCTTTTGAACTGTTCAGAGGTGGAAGTTTGAGAAAAGATGAGCAGCTTTGAAGAAATGTGCCTTGGCAATTGAGAAAAACTGTAAAATAGAGAAATCATATGACACAAAGTCGGAGGAAACTGTTTTAAAACCATGAAAACTCTTTAGTACTTTGGAGTGAGTGAGAATAAGAGAGAAGGAGAAAGAGAGTGGGAAGGAAAGAGAGAGACAGAACAGAGAGTAAGAAAGAGAGTGAGAGAGAAAGAAAGGAAGAGAGTGAGTGAGGAGAGAAAGAAATTGTGAAAGGAAGACAGAAAAGGAGTGGCACATGGAAAAGGACAGAAGGGGAGAAAGTGAGAGGAACACAGAGTGTGAGAGAGACAGGCAGGGTAGATAAAAGATATAGAATGAGTGAATAAGAAGGTGGGCGAAGAGAGTGTGAGAAAAGGAGAGAATAAGAGATGTGAGAGAGAAAGAGGTAGAGATTAAGATACAAAAGTCTGGATGTGAGGGGAGAGAGGGAAAGATGGAGAGACGGAATCCATTTCATAGGATGCAACAAGATAGAATACTGCTTTTGTTGTAGTAACTATATGGTCTACTATATCTATCTATCTGTCAGTCTATATATTACCAAAAGTATTTGGTCACCTGCCTTGACTCACATATTAAGGGTTAAAAATGATGTCGGTCCACCTTTTTCAGCAATGTGTAATAAATGTGTTGTATGTATTTCAAATACATGAACATTTCAAATAAAACCCCCATTATGGCTATCGGTAGAAGGGAAGCCTTCAATTATCACTTCCGGGCCACAGTCATGTTCTCGCAGAATCCAACATGGCTGCTCACATATCCAGACTGAGGGGCTGGAGCCGAGCGCAGAGGTTCGACTTTCAAGGCTGTTTCACAGCGCTGACATGTGTGGACTGCACAGACTCCCTAACACTCTCGACGCCGCGATATTAGAAGATATATGTCTGCCATGTGTAATGTTTAAAAGTCCGTCTTTTGGACGGCGCCGTGCATGTGATAAAAGTCCTCGCGTGGCGGGCGCGTGCGAGTGCGACCCCCGCTGTCATCGCTCCTAACGCTCGTCTCTTGCAGGTTCGGCGTCGCCGTGTGTCGCCGGTACAGCAGCGGCTCGTCGTACCCCAGCGTATCTCTGTCCTCGCCGCTGCCCGGCATCCCGAAGCCGGTGTTCGCCTCGGCGGAAGGGCGCGAGAAGCACGAGACTAAGATCAGCACACTGGAGAACGGACTAAAGGTCGCGTCTCAGAGCAAGTTCGGTCAATTCTGCACCGTGGGGAGTGAGTACACGTCTGCCCGGCCTTTATCTCCGCTAGTTACACGGAGTTCAGCTCGACTTATTACAATGATCAGTAAAAACAATCAAAGCAACATGACCTGTTGATAATGTTATGGTGTCAGGTAGATTTGCTCAATTTAATTCCTGAATACTCTTACTGTTAAAACCGTTTAAGAAGAAGTTTCTCTGCGTGTATCCCTTCATCCGTTTGGCTGTCTATTCATATGCCTGTCTGTCTGTTTATTCATTCATAAATGTATCTGTCAGTCTGTCTATACATCCTTCTGTCTGTCTGTTTGTCTCTGTCTATTCATTCATCCATCCGGTTGGCTGTCTAAATCTATAAGAGTGTCTAACTGTCTATCAATATGTCTGTTTGCCTGTCTGCTTGTGTTTTTGTCTTTGTGTGTCTCTGTCTGTCTCTTCATTCAGCCATTTGGCTGTCTGCGTCGATTTGGATTTATGTCCATACGCCTGTTTATCATCCACCCATTTGGCTGAATCTATTAGAATGTCTGTCCTTATGTATGTTTGCCCTCCTGCCTGCACGTCTGTCTGCCTATGTTTTTGTCTGTCTGTCTGTCTATTCCTTCATCAATGTTCTGTCTATTCATTCATCCATTTAGCTGCCTGAATCTATTCGAATGTCTGTTCATTTGTCTGTTTGACTGTTTGTGTTTTTGTCTGCCTGTCTGTCTATTCATTCATCCATCCATTTGTCTGTCTGTCTGTCTGTCTGTTTGCCTATTCCTTCATTCGTTTTTCTGTCTGTCCCTGATGTACGCACACACAAGCTCACAGAGACCGCTCGTCGGAGACCAGAGAGTTTGGCAGAATTGTGTTAATGCTGGATTAAGATCGCGAGGGGGTACAATCAAGATCGTGATCTTTTACCGATTAATCGTGCACCTCTACAATGTCTAATTTTTTGGTGTCTTTTTCTTTTGCTTGTCTAATTGTTTGTTTTTAGTTTTAGTGAATTCTGGCTCACGACATGAAGCTAAATATCCCAGTGGCATTGCACATTTTTTGGAAAAGCTTGCCTTTTCTGTAAGTACCTTTTCTTTTTTTTTTTTTTTTTGTTTCTTTCTTTTCTTTTCTTTTTTTCAAGATTACAATTTATAGACTCGATAAGTTTGAGGCCGATCAGGGTCTTTTCTTGTGGAGTTTACATCCCTGTTTGCAAGTATTTTGTCTGGGTCTCCAGTTTGATCACAGTTCAATAACATACTGAATTGGAGTCTAGGTATTGTGTGCATGAGTGTGTTGGACACCAGGATGTGTGTCCCGCCTACGTAGCTAGCGTTGCTGGGATTGTTTCCAGCTGCCTGTGACCTAGAAATGGAAGAGTCGCTCGGAATATTGATGCATGGAGAACAGTTTTTTTTATTTTTCAGAAATTGTATTTAAATGCAATGGAGGTTTTGTTTTAAATGCAATGGGATTATCTTCAGATGAAATTGTTTTAACTGCAGTCGTTAAATTCCCTGAATTAATCGTTCCTTCATATTTTTAGTCTACAGCCCAGTTTGGTAGTAAAGATGAAATCCTCTTAACCCTGGAGAAGCACGGAGGCATATGTGACTGCCAAACATCCAGGTATTACTATTATTCTTTTCACCTTTTTTTTGTCTGGATTATTGTCTGTTGCGCCTTTTGTACTGATACAGATCTGTTGTTTACAGGGACACGACCATGTATGCGGTTTCAGCAGAAGTGAAGGGTTTGGATACTGTAGTGAGTCTCCTGTCAGATGCCGTTCTACAGCCGCGGCTACTAGGTGAACATTCATTGCTAAAACCCAAACGCAGCCATTACTTTATTCTTTACACAAATGTAGTCATTACACAAATTCAGTTCTGATTTTTGAGTGCAATACGGGGGTGAACCCTGACGAAGCACATTTATGGAAAAAAAAATGGAGTTAGTTTGTCAATGTGACCACTAGGGATCGTTTTGAAATTGAGCTCTGCATTTAACTATCCAGTGAATATAGAAGCCCAAGAAAAAAATGACGTTTTAACCAATATCAATTCTTCGGCAGATGAGGAGATTGAGATGACGAGAATGGCTGTTCGGTTTGAACTAGAAGACCTAAACATGAGACCGGACCCTGAACCTCTGCTCACTGAGATGATCCACGCCGTGAGTAGTTCATTCTGGAAAACTGCAATATTTTTCCCTAGCATTTTGACCTATCCCGACATCGGTTCCCCGGATAGGCAGCCTACAGGAACAATACCGTCGGCCTGCCACGCTTCTGTCCGAGTAATAACGTTGAGAAGATCGACAGGAAGTTGCTTCATACATACCTGCAGAGCTACTACTGCCCCGAGCGCATGGTATTGGCTGGGGTCGGGATTGACCACGAGCAGCTGGTTCAGTGTGCCAGGAAGTACCTGCTCAACAATAATCCGGTGTGGGGCTCCAGCACGCCTGCCAACATCGACCTCTCTGTTGCTCAGTACACGGGGGGCATTGTTAAGGTGAGGAACGCACCAAGTTGTGTTATTCCAGATGTCTGAATGTTGTCTCGTCTCATGTTAGACAGTGAAAGACATGTCCGATGTGAGTTTGGGTCCCACACCTATTCCGGAACTTACACACGTCATGATCGGCCTGGAGAGCTGTTCGTTCTTGGTTGGTTTCCTATTCTTATTCGATGCTTACATGGTTGCATGCTGACGTAAATGTCTGTGTTGGCAGGAAGAGGACTTTATCCCCTTTGCTGTCCTGAACATGATGATGGGAGGCGGTGGGTCGTTCTCTGCTGGAGGACCAGGAAAAGGCATGTTCACCCGTCTCTACCTGAATGTGCTCAACAGGTCAGGCCTAAACAATCATAACCTCTATTGGGGAAGATAGTTGTGTGCAGCAGGAAGCTCATTGAGTTGCTTGATCTGTTGCGCAGACATCACTGGATGTATAACGCTACGGCCTACCATCACAGCTACGAAGACAGCGGTTTGCTCTGCATCCATGCCAGTGCAGATCCCAGACAGGTGTGTTTGCCGTGTCAAGTGAAGGGGACTTAAACGTGTGTCGTGATTTTTCGCCTGGAATATAAATGACTATTTTTTTTTTTTTTTTTTCATTTTTCCACACATAAGCATCGGAGCATCTTACAAAATAAGACAGATGAAGCAACAATGAACCCTTGAAAGCAAGCGCTCACTCACACTAACCTGACATACACACGCAAACTAAACAACACTAAACAAGCTAAACAACACAGTTCACTAGACCAGTTAATTCTACAGCTTTAATGTCTAACAGTTTTTGCAAGAAAAACTATGGCAAGCTTTATTAACATTAAACCGTCACAACTCTTGATGAAACATGTTCTAGGGATTTTTGTGTTTTTGTGTAAACTCATTTACAGGCAGGTTGTTTTAGACGTAATAGTGACTATATTGACTAATTATTATATTGTCTAAACTCCTCTTGTTGTGAATGTTTAAATCTCAATGGCTTGCCATAGTTCACTCTTCTTCTTTTTGTTTAGTATGACTCCGCGAGTCACCGTAAAGCTCAGAATGTTCACTCTATTTGGTCTAAACCAGGGGTGTCCAAACTTTTTGATTCGCGGGCCACATTGGGTTCTGAAATTTGACAAAGGGGCCGGACCAGGCTCGAGGAAAAAAAATACACATTTTGGGATACAGAGAAAATACAGTGGTACCGCGGTTCACTAACGCAATTTTCTAATTTGAACCCTAACCCTAACTTTATAGTATTTAATATAACATAGTAAATAGTATTTTTTTTGTCTTTAAGCATTTAAACATTAAAAATAAAACAAAACAGGTCCCATTATAATATTAGAATTTTATTTTTATATCAAATATCAAATTTTTGAATTATGTATAATCAATTTTATTTATTTTTTTATTCTTTTAAAAAAACTTTTTAAACTGACACAATTATAGTTCCTCATTTATTCTAAGAATAAAGTTTTACTACTTAGAAAACGAAAAAGGCATGATTATTTTTAATAATAATTAATTTCATAATTGCTGCTACAAGAGCGCGTGCAGGGATTCGAGAGAAGTCCATTTGGAACGAAAATGCAGCCTTTAACGTGCTGTCTAACGATCATGTAAAGATCGCGAATGAAAATAATAATTAAAAAACAAAACGAAAACGTGAACCATTTCTGTTTCGTTTTTTTTTTAAATACAGTTGTTTACGTTTGGTATGTTCGGCACTAATCTGATTCACTCGAGCCCAGTACCATTTCATCCACTGACCAGACAGCGCGATGAATGCAATGGATGAAGATGTGCAAGATACATGCGAGAGCAAGGTTTTAAAATGAAATAACCATTGAGCTAAAGAAGGACATTATAGAGAAGCACGATTGTCGCTGTCGTATTTTTATTTATATTATTGTGGATTCTGTGATGTGGAACACTTCAAACACACACTCTTAAAGCCACAGTACTGCTTTTAACCTATTTCAATATACTACAGTGGCATTCTTCTGACTGATTTCTTTAAAAAAAATATTCATTTTCCCAACATGTTTGAAATCTTCTACACTCACTTACTATCTTGCGTTTCTTCGATGCTGCCATTTCTGGGTGACTTGTGGTAAATATTTTTCTTTGCTTAATTGTATTTAGTGGAGAGAAGCCCCGTTTCTGTGACTGGCTTCATCTAGTGATGAAAGTGAGAAGTGCAACAGAGTTGAGCTTAAGCGCCTTTTGATAAGATAAGACTTTATTAATCCCACTAGGGGACATTTTTGTGTACAGCAGCAGCAAAAAGTTTTTAACAGAAACAAATAAGGACAATTTAAAAGACAACAGTGAAGGCAAAAATGCAAACGGCAAAAAAAAAAAAAAAAAAAAAAATTTCGCTTGACCAAAAAATCTAAACCAAACATGTTTCCACTGGTGTGATTCACTGTCATAATCCACACAAGCACTAAAGTCGACCCTCATTGGATGGATTATCTTAAAATAGAAGAAAACGGCAATGTTAGTTTCTAAAGGTTTTAAGATGTTTTGCTTTGTTGTGACAATGCATAGGATAATGTTTGATTCTCCAATTCTCCATTCTTTTGCAAAATAACATGAATGCATCTATATTTTGTTTTTATGCCAAAATGTGCCAATGTTATTTATGCGGCTGAATGTTTTAAGGGCGACTCTGTTTGGAAACTCGGTAAACAGCCAAACAATTGTCCACTACAGAAGCTTGTAAAAACAAAAGGCAACGTGTTTTCACACCTGGAGAGAATTATACTTTTATTTGAATGGCGCAGAGCAGGAAGAAACTAAACGGGTGTGAAAACATTATTGAAAAGGCCACAGACCATTTTATTCCAGCAGACTGAAGTATGAGTTTGTGTTAAGGTGCGGGAAATGGTGGAGATCATTACACGGGAGTTTATTCAGATGACTGGGACGACAGGAGAGGTAAGGTCGGACTTCCTGAACATTTCTATGTATCACATTCATGACCGGACGTGTCTTACTGACAGATGGAACTGGAAAGAGCCAAGACGCAGTTGAAGTCCATGCTCATGATGAACTTGGAGTCACGGCCGGTCGTTTTTGAAGACGTAGGACGGCAAGTGCTTGCCACAAGCAAGAGGAAGTTGCCACACGAGCTGTGTGAACTCATTAGTAAGTTCTGATGCTTGTCGAACCCATGGTGGATCAGTGTTCTGTGCTAGACTGTGGGCTCCTTGGTTCTGGAAAAGCACTTTAGTTCCACACACAGAAATACACCTTGATTTCTTCAGGCTCAGGTCTTTCAGTTGAACAAACTGACAGGCCTTTTCAGGAATCTGTGCCGTCAACACCAGACTAGTCATTTCGTTTGTCATGTTCATTCTAAAGTTGTTTGAATGCTTTCACGTGTTTATAAAGCGCTGTTTACACTCTCAGATCGTCTTAGAGCAGCTTACACTGACAAAGACACGGACAAATCATCTCCATTCATTGGAATTGCATGAGCGCTTCACAAACAGTGAGACGTGAGCTAATAACGCCAGTGGGCTCCGGAAGACCCCCCAGAACAAGCTTTTGCTCCACCAGAATAAAGTGTAAATGCACTAGTTGTCAGTAGCGTGCTGGTTGTTTTCTGCGCTAGAGCTTGGGGCCACACCCTCATTAGTCAACATGAACATTTACCATGGAAAAGTAAATTGAGTGAAATGCAGCAGAGAGTACGACTATGAAGTGATGCACTTTAACTCTTGTCTGTTGCACCAATGTTAATAAAATAGTTGCTTGTTAATCTAAACACCTTGTTAATGGCGATTCAGTGTAATGTGGGCTAAAGTTCTGACAATTCCGCTAATGATGACAGATATATAAAAATGGAATGAAGAAAGGTCTATACCATTAGCCTGCAGTCATGCACATTTTCCTGTTAGAGATGAATGTAGCAATGAAACGCAACAGAGAAGCACTGCGTTATATGTTGAGATCACTCTTTTTTGTCTTGCCTTTAAATGACCTTTGACTCGGCCTGTAGGCAGGTAGTTTTTATCAACCTAATAAACCAAAACTTTGACAGACAGAAATAAATAGTTCTTATATAATAGAAAAGATTGTTTCTCCTTATCGTGGAAAAGAATATTCAGCTTGAGCATTTTCAATGTGATTTTAGAATTTCCAGATCTAGTTAGTCTCCCTCTTCATTAAAGTGTCTCATTTCTTCTTGTAGGCAATGTTACAGCCAGCGACATCAAGAGGGTCACGACAAAAATGCTGCGCAGCAAACCTGCAATTGCGGCTCTGGGCGATCTGACCGAGCTGCCATCTTACGAGGACATTCAGGCCGCGCTGGCCAGTAAAGATGGACGCCTGCCTCGCATCTACCGTCTCTTCCGATAGAAGGCCTGCAGGTGCTCACCAGAACATATGTTATCCTTTCAGTGGAGTTTAAGTGCAATGACATAGACTTTCGTTTTAACTTTTCCTCGTCTGCTAAAAGGCTCTCTGTTTGTGTGCTGTGGTCATGACTGTCAAACCCTTGCTTCCCGTTCGGTTAAAAAACCCCAAAATCTCCGTATTTATTCCCCTTTTCAGAGCTTGTTCAGCGTTTATTCCTCGCGTTTGATGCGTGACCGCCGTTCCACGCCAGCGAATAAAACATTCACCTGGTTTGTTAGAGGTTGAGGTTTGTTCTTGGTTGGAAATGGATTTTGATTGTGGCTAGCGCAGCGAGGTTCGCATTCTCTCGGGTGCGATTGTCTTGGTGAAATATGAGTGAAAATTGTGAAAACTCTAAATGATAGAGTATAATACTTTAACTCTAAATGAAAACTCTAAATTTGGCCTTCAGACACGAAAGGTGAGAGAAAAATCACGAAAGAGATTTGAATCCGTCTGTGTTTCCCTGATAATCGGAAAATGCTGAACAATGTGGATACGTATCTGGTTACATTTTAAAACTTTTTTTTTGTAACATTTTTTCAATATATCACTCCTGAGTGAAAGTTGTAAAATTAGACGCTTGCTTATTTTAATTGAGGTAGATCTGGATTATCTGGTATATGGAATATCACTTGCTAAATATCAAAATAACACAATATTATTTACGTATTTTATTAAAATACTTTACCTAAAATAAGCTCTAAAGTTTTAAATGAGTCGTCTTTTAGCTTCTTCGACTCGGGGGATTCAATCATGACAATTTTACGACTGATGTTGTGTGACTGTATTGAACAATGTCTGTGACCTAAAACACACAAGCGAGGAAGCCGTGATTTTACTGTGCGTGTCACAAGAGTCTAGTTTAGAAGTCATACCTGGTCATTATAAAGACCGTATCCTAGAGACACATTTAACTAACGTTTGTTTGGAAGTCCAGGTAGCGAAGCCGATGCTGGATCTATAGTAACGGAGCCGTTTCAGGTTCTCGCAAACAAAACCTGCCAAACTCAATCCGGTTTGGGATGGAGATCAGGTTCCATTGTCACTTTTGCGAAGTGCATCTTCAGCTTCTCAAGATGTTCACAAACGTGTCATAGACACCATGATCATTTTCAGCGCTTATAGTTTTTCGCTAATTTGGAAAGTTCACTGGCAACAATTTTTATTTCTCTAAATTTGTCCTTGAGAGCCGTCTGAAGGTCGTTTGCGATTGAAAGTTGTTCTAGTTTTCTCCAAATGGACTAAAACCACTAAATGTGAATATAGAAATAAGCGTTACTCACAGGCCGGATCTTGCGGTCACTGTGTAAACCATATTAGAGATCATCTTTATTGTGAACGTGAATCATTGCCAGATATCACTGAGACGTACACCGAGCTTACAAAATAATTGGTATTTGTTGTGAAACTGGAGACCCTCGTCTGATCCAGATGTGCTTCACACGACCAGAGAATGTCAACACAAGACGATACAAACCAGGGTGAAACGCTCTGATTGGCAGATGACCCATTCGCTAAAAAACTGAGCAAAATTGTGTTCAGAAATGTAAACAACTACCATATTTTTGGACTGTAAGGCAAACTTCTGATAAACATCTATTTCCTAATCTTTTTTTTTTTT